>CATIWR010512338.1:0-15293 GCA_949677035.1 Omphalea diandra | reverse complement strand
TTTCATACCAAGCTCTTGGAGCTTGTTTCAATCTATATAAGGCTTTGTTCAATTTAAAAACATGATTTGGAAATTAATGTGACTCAAAACTAGGAGGTTGTTCAACATAAACTTCCTCCTCAATAATTCTATTTAAAAATGCACTTTTCACATTCATTTGAAAAAGCATAAAATTCATGTGGCATGCAAAAGCTAAAAATATCTTAATGGCCTCTAATCTTACAACGGGGCAAAAGTTTCATCACAATCTATGCCTTCTTCTTGGTTGTATCCCTTAACAACCAATCTAGGTTTATTTCTTGTGATAAGACTTTGCTTATCTAACTTGTTTCTAAACACCCATTTGCAACTTACAATGGAGTGTTCCCTAGGCCTAGGAACAAGTTCCCATACATTGTTTCTCTTAAATTAATTGTATTCCTCTTGCATAGCAAACACTAAACTCTCATCATCAAGAGCCTCATTAATTGATTTTAGCTCAAATTAAGAAACAAAGGCAAGATTATTATCTAAAGGATAAAGTTGTGATCTAGTACTTATACCCTTGGAGATATCACCAATGATAAAGTCCTTAGGGTGATATTTGGAAAATCTCTAATCTTTAGGTAGATCTTGGCTTGGCTCATCTCTTTATTGATGTTGTGGCTCCTCATCTGCTTTTAATGATTCACCTCCTTCCTTGTTTTTATCTTCTCTTCTTGTAGTGTCTTCTAATTCTAGCTTTTCAAAATCACTTACAAGATCATCAACAAAAACACCTTTTCCAAGATCAAGTTTACTAGATTCATCAAAAACAATATTCATAGACTCTTCAACTACCATTGAATTCTTGTTAAAGGCTCTATATGCCTTATTAGAGGTGGAATAGCCTAAGAATATTCCTTCATTGGTCTTGGAGTGAAATTTCCCAAGATTATCCTTGGTATTTAAAATATAGCACTTACATCCAAATACTCTAAGGTATGAAATCTTAGGTTTTCTACCATTCCATAGCTCATAAAAAGTTTTATTGAAAATGGGTCTTTTAAAAACTCTATTTGCAATGTAACACGAAGTATCAATAGCTTCGGTCGAAAAGTAATTTGGCAAAGAATATTCATTGAGCATAGTTCTAATCATTTCTACTAGTGTTTTATTTTTTCTCTCTATAACACCATTTTGTTGTGGTGTTCTAGGAGTTGAAAAATTATAAAATACTTCATTCTTCAAACAACAATCTCAAAAGATTGATTTTAAAATTCCTTTCCATGGTCACTTCTAATAAAAGAAATGAAGTAACCCTTTTCATTTTGAACTCTTTTTGTAAAACTTTTGAAAGCATCAAAAGTATCACTCTTATGAGCTAAAAAGGATACCCAAGTAAACCTAGAGTAGTCATCAACTAGGACTAGTGCAAAATGCTTTCCACCTAAACTAGCACTTCTAGTAGGTCCTATTAAGTCCATATGAACTAGTTGAAGAGGTCTAGAAGAACTTACAACATTTTTTGCTTTCTGAGAGGCTAGATGTTACTTTCCAATTTGGCAAGGACCACATGTCTTGTCTTTAGTGAAATTTAGCTTGGGAAGGCCTTCCACCAACTTTCCTTTAGATAGGCTTTAAAGAAGATCCATGTTTGCATGTCTAAGCCTTCTATGCCATAACCAAGCTTCATTGCTCAAAGACTAAGACACTTAAAAGATTGGTTAGCTAAATTGTCTAAGTCAATTGAGCAGGTATTGCCTTTCCTTTCACCCTTGAAAATAACCTCATCATCCATTAAAGTGGTGAGTCGACATTTCCTATGATCAAAGGTGACTTTATTACCTTTGTCACATAATTGACTTACACTTAATAAATTATGTTGTAAGCCACTAACTAATAAAACATTATCAATTAATGAACAACCATTCTTGCCAATGGTTCCAATGTCAATTACCTTACCCTTGGCATTGTTACCAAATGTGACATCTCCACCTTCTTTTACCTTTAATGTCGTGAATAGCTTTCTATTTGTAGTCATATGTTTAGAGCATCCACTATCCACATGCCAGTTGATTGATTTGGCGGCTGCCACACTCCCCTACACAATAAAAGTGAGTCACCTTTTTTTAGGTACCCAAGCATACTTGGGTTTTAAGAGGTTAGAAGTTGAAAGGTCCTCTAATTTGAGGTGAGCCTTCCTAATAAAACAATGAATGTTAACATACCTAAATTTCATGTAATAATGACATTAGAGTTTAGACTTGTGAGTCTTTCTTTTGTACACAAATTTAGTATGAGTAGGAGACTTTTTTATACCTTGATTATGTGAATGCTTGCCTGTGCATGTATGATGAGAAGTAGTAGAGAATTATTTATGAGAGTGAGCATGCTTTTTGCAATACATGTAGGCATGGTTAGTTCTTTGAGTTTTGGCTCTTGAGCTTGGGGGAGCCTTCCCTTTGCCCTTAGGCTTAAGAGGCTTAGTGCTAGAAGCACGTTTCTTCTTAATTACCTCAACACTTAAGGTTTGAGGTTCTGATGATCTAATAAATGTAATTTGTGATGATGAGGAGGTTCCATTGAAGCCTAGACCATGTCTAATTAATGGTGGTCTTTGAGACACAATCAATGTGTCTAACGCTTCTTTTCCTTTGTGGAAATTAGAAATTAAGCTTCTAAGCTCAATGACTTCTTCTTTTAGAGAGTTATTCTCTTTTCTTAATGAAGCCAATGAAGAAGATGATGTAGAAAAAATTTTCATAAAATTTTTGAGCTCATCATTTAATGCTCTCAATTCGCTTACTAGGTCATTGAGGGATTTATAATCATCCTCTAATTTTTGACATTTTCTCTTGTAAGACTTTATTTGTGACTTGTATTTGTCACATCTCATAGTAAGAGCCTCTAGAAGCTCTTCATCTATCTCATCAAAATCATCTAATTTTGAATGAGAATGGGAAGAAGTACTTACTCATTTGGAGAATCTTCTTATGCCATGAAGCAAATGTTGGCAACTTCTCCTTCTTCTTCATCTTCACTGGAGTTGTCATCCCAAGTGGCTGAAAAAATCTTTTTCTTCTCATTGTCCCATCTCTTCTTATTCTTTATTATGGGACAATCGTATTTGATGTGGCCATACTTGCCACACTCATAGCAAGTGACTTCATTGTATCTCTACTTAGGATTAGGAGTTGTCTTCTTGAAGCTTCTACTCTCTTTTTTTCTTTTAATCAATTGCTTTGTCCTTTTTGAGAATATTGCTAGCTCTTCTTCGTCTTTGTCACTTTCTTCATCACTAGAGGTAGTTTCTATCTCCTTCTCCTTTGTTAAGAATTTGAGTGCCAAGGTTCTTCTTTCTTTTTCTGGTTTATCTCCTTGGCCCCTTAATTTCTTCATTTGCTTATCCTTTTATAAGGCCAACTCATGAGTTAAGAGTTTACCTATCAATAGATTGTTAGAACCTTCTAATCTCCAGATTTGACTCTTGGATGCTGCACACTCTTGCACCAAACTTATCTAATGGAAGAGTTTTAATAATTTTTGTGTTTAACTCATAGTTAGTGAGAGTCTTTTCGAATTTCTTTAAGTTAGTGATGATGGATAAGAGTCTATTCGTCATTTCGGTGATGCTTTCATGGTCCTTCATTATAAAGAGCTCCCATTCTGTCATGTACATCTCCAAACAGCTTGATTTAACTGGTGTTGTGCCTTTATGATAGTTCTCAAGAGTCTTCCAAATGACATGTGTTGTTTGGCAATCTTGCACTCTTCCAATCTCTTCCCTTGAGAGAGAGCTTAGAAGAATGGTCATTGCTCTCTTATTTTTTTTCCATTTGACCTCTTGTGAGCTTCAACCCTATCTTCCCTTGGAGCTAGTTCTTCAATTCCATCCACTACTTTAGTGGGTGTCTTTCATTCTTTGACAACTACATCCCAAAGGTCCACCACATTTGTATCAAGGTAAATTTTTCATTCTATACTTCCAATGAGTATAGTCGGATCCATCAAAGTGGGGCTTGAGGTGTGAGTGGATTCCCTCTTGTGCCATGAACTTTACTCACCCAATTAAGGCTTAAATGTGAGACTTGACTCTGATACCACTTATTGGCCCTAGGCACCAAGCAAGGGAGGTTGAATTGGTGTATAAAAAAAATTAAAATGAGGATAAAAAAATGAGTAGAAGAGAAGGCACACGATTTATAGTGGTTTGGGTACAATCAACCCTACGTCCACGCTCCAATTATCAGCAATTGGGTGTTCCACTAACTTAGAATGGTGTTTCAAAGCATACACCTAACTTTTACACTTTGTGTTTTCAAGGCTCACACAACAACCTTTACACTTTGTGTTTTCAAGGCTCACACAATAACCTCTCTTACAAGTATTTTCTAAGGATCACACTAAAACCTCTCTTAAGTGTTTTCACAGGCTCACACTAAAACCTTTCTTACAATTGGTATTTAATGCTCACACCTAACAATTACAACCTCATAAAGAAGAGAAGAAATTGAGTAGCAAAAGTTTGAGAGCTTTAACACAAGTAATGAATTCTCTATCTGTCTCATTTATCACTGTTTGGTGGAGTATTTATACCACATACCTACCAAAAAGACATTAGACTTTAAAGCTTGATAAATCTCTAAGACATGCTAGGCAGATTCTGCATTAATTGCATGTCAGGCAGGAGTCGCGGTGGCTACTGGTCATTCATGGATGCGAAATCCAAATTTCCATACGGGAGCTAAAAATTATGGTGAAAACCCCATATGTATCTAACGACTAGTCCACGTGGTAGCTTCTCATTGGTCCATTAGGAAAGTATAGTCGTTGCATTATAACTGCTCACAAAAGTCGCGATAGTGATTCTTCTTTGTACAGGGCGCGACTCAAGTCGCGAATTCTTCTGTTTGAAAGATAATCTTCTTTTTTTTGAATCGTGGTCGCTACCTAAAATGTTGCTCTCGCGAATTTTCTTCTCCAACGGATACCTGGGACATTTGGCATGCTATGATTGTGGACTTGGTTCCCTCTTCAATCACTTTGAAAGTTACGGTCGCGACTGAGGCATGACACAGACTGCGAATTCGTTTGTGACTTTGACACTCCCATCTTTGGATAGGTTTCAAAATAACACTTAATTGAAACATTAAGATTAATAAATCTCCTTTGTTAAGATCAAAATAGGTCCAAAACTTAAGATTAACCATCCTATTCCAACAATCCTTCTAATCATTGAATTTTCATCCACATGTCCTTGTCTTAGTAATTTTAAACCTATCTTAGCTTAAGGAACCTTATTTGATGTGGTCCACTGTCAAGGGTTTTAAGAATCCTAGCTTAAGTGTCCTGCTTTGTTTTAGTGGTTGAAATCGTAGCTTTCCTTTTGCCTTCAAGACTTATCCTTAGTCTCTTAGGAGTTGGTAGAGTGAGGATCATTCAACTCTAGCCTTTTGTTTTTCTTTAAATTACTATTTGTAGATGCTTTGGACTAATTTTAATTAAAGCATCATTTTCTAGAACTATTTTATGAAATGATTATTTTGATATTAAATTATGATGAATAGATGAACTTATAACATTACAATCAATATGCTTTTACAATTGCTTTTTTAAAATAATTCTTTAATAAGAAGATTAGGAAAAAAAATAATTTTGTTAAAATTGAAAAAAGAAAGATATTTTGGATTTTATTATATGAAATGAATTATATCCTAATTGGATAAGTGGCATACACTCAGTATACTGCTTACAATATCACACTTTGGATATTAATGTTAAATAGATATTACATTGTCTTCAATGCTCAGTATATACAAACCTTTTGTAGCGTATGCTTGGTGGTTGCACTTTTGTCTATATGTGTGTAACTAAGATTTGCATATTGAGATGCTATGTACGATATCTTTACACACATTATTGCCAAAGATTGGTAGTTGACATATATTAGATTATATTAATTGTATTTTATTTATTTTACAATAGATTTATGGATTTATGATCCAATGGATAAAGTTTTGGAAATATCAAATGTGTTTCTTTATTTATGCGATTTTGTAAAAACTTTCATTATTTATGCGATTTTATTTAAAAATTTCATATATACATATCTGTGTGTGTATGTGTGTCTATACATGTATGTGTGTGTATCTGTATGTATGTGTGTGCGCTCGCGTTTATACATATATGTGTGTGTATGCATATATATGCATATACATATAGATATACACATACATAGCTATACATATGCACATATATAGATATACACATATATCTATATACACATATATATATATAAAAAGATATCTTAGCACGCATTATTGTCAAAGATAGATAGTTTACATATATTAGATTTTATTAATTGTATTTTCTTTATTTTACAATTGATTTATGGACTTATGATCAAAGGGATAACGTTGGAAATATCAAATGTGTTTCCTTATTTATGTGATTTTATAAAAACTTTTATTATTGTATTTAAAAATTACACACACACACACATATATATATATATGTGTGTGTGTGTGTACATACACATATATATACATACAACAAATATATATATATGTGTGTGTGTAGCATGTCCCGTCCCTCATGCATTGTTCAAAGTGTACAAATAAGGGCCCAATAGCTGTAATATAGAAATAAAAGAGATGATTTGTCTGAAATAGAAATTGAGAGGACGGAAAGACTTATTATAAAAGTAAGGGGGGTGGGGATGCATTTTGCCAATAAATGGAGGTTGAAGATAAACATCAAAATTGTTTCAATGTCAAAACTTAAGTATGTGAAAAAGTAAATGCTGCGATAACAGATGCTTTGTAATTATTTTCAAAAAACCAAAATGCAGAATTCAAAAGCAAAGAAACAACACTAAACCATTAGCAGGGAATTATTTAGAAGTTGTACGTTAATAGTAAGCATATAATGTAGTTATGTAGACGCAGGCAATAAAGATTACTGAATAAAAAATAATATCTACTTTAATGTCAACAGAGGATATTTATACTGTTCATATAATTAGAACAACAGTTAATCCTTATAAAGGCCTATTAATGATAACAATCTTATTTTGAAAATGAAAAATTAAATAAGTCAAAAACAAATGTATTGTAATAATATACAAATATATACTGAATTCCCATTAAACAACCAATTGAGAGAAAATAATTTCAACTAATATATATTACAAAACTGACAGCTTTGAGTGTCTCAAAAATTAAATATCAACTGCCAATATAATTTCTGTTGCACTATTCATCTATGAGACTTTTAAAAAAATATATAGATTAAACAATTGTAATTTTTTTTAAAAAAAATACATTGATCATATTAACTGTATATAGAAGACAAAAATATTACTTGTAAAATTAAAATAGTCACTAATTCTTTTATAAATTGGAAAAGAAGAAATTTATAGTAAGAAAATAGTCATGCTACTTATAATAATGAAAAAGCAACTAAATATATATTAAAAAGTATAACAAATATCTAAGAGTCTAAAAATAGAGAATAGAATCCGCTTTGGATGCAAACCAAAGATATTTATAACGCTCATAGAATTAGAGCAATAATTAATTCTAGCTAACACCAATCAACAATAGCAATCTTATTTTGGAAATGAGAGGTGAAATCATTTCAAAACACAATTTTTGCAGAAATGCAGGCAATTGTAATCAGCTTTTTATTAGACAATACATACGCATGCTTGACATTGTTATTGTAAAGAGATAACAAATCTTTCAACACAAATTTTAAAATTTTAAAATCAGCTATAGAAACTAATAATTGAGAATGTTGTCCTCGAATGTTGGATTAAATTAATAAATTAAGTAAATGAATATAAAAAGTATTGAGAAATATTTTTAGAAAAAAATGTTTTATTTTCTCAAATAAAAATAAATTTGTATAATCACCATGCCAAACATGTCATAACCTTCTTAATTCTAACTCAAAAATAGTTTCATTACTCTTCTCTTCTTTTTTTTTTTTCCCCACTAATTTGACAGAAGAAAAGTTTTAAACTAATCTTGAATTCATTATTATAATGAAATCAATCCAATAGAATCTTGCGATGGAGAAAAAAAAGAAATGATTATGACAATGTCTTTAGTATCAATATCAATGTAGAGCGAAAAAATTTTCATTCAAATAAATGGAATAATAAAACCTACATAGCTAAAATTTTCAATCTATTTTTCTAAAAGGATTTAGTTTCATTTTTTTCTTAAAAAAATTTCAGTTATTTTTATCTTGTACAATTTTTGATATTATAATATATATCTAGGTTAACTTAAACTAAAATGTCAAACTTAAAATAATAAGTTTGTATTAGCAGACATAATTATATAAATATTATTTTCTTTTTAACTAAGATAAAATATAATCCATATTTTCTATATAATTAAAAATAAAATAAATCACCCTTCAATCTAGCGACAAAACCCAAAATCACCATTCTAATTACATTGTTCATCCGACTATAAAACTTGTATTATATAGTATATAGATCATTATATAAATATTATTTTCTTTTTAAACAAGATAAAAATGTAATCCATATTCCCATATATATACAAATAAAGTAAATCACCTTTCAATCTAATAACGTTGCTCATCGACCATAGGACTATATATATATATATATATATTAAAAATTTGATAAATTATATTTCAATCTAACATCAAAATATAAAATCACCCTTCCAATTACACTGTTCATCCAGCCATAAGACTTGTATTATATAGTATATAGATATGCAGTTAGTGTTATACGAAAATAAACATTTTCAATTTTTCCATAAAATTAATGTACGATACATGCAGTAGGTGTAATATTAAAATCAACATTTTTAATTTGTGCATATATTTATACAAAAATATATTTTTTTTACTGCATGAAATATGTAATTTATATTCTCATATATAATTAATACATGATATGTACATGTACAATATTAAACTTAGAATTTATGCCGAAAGGTTTCAAAAAAAAAACTTTGGTTAGAGAAATTAATTTCAAAACTAAATGAAATTAAATTTATTTATTTAATTCTATTTCAGCACAAAGTTTGAATAATCATTATTCATATTGAAAGATTTTTTTAAAAATTCCTTTATAGAAAATAATTTCAAAACTAAGCCAAATTAAATTTTTATTTAATTATATTTCTACACAAAGTTGGATTTGCACTCATTTATATTTTCCAAAATTTTAATTTGAGAAGCTAAAACTTAAAATTACAAATATTGAAGTTGAATTTATTCATATCATTCTATAAATATAGTATTCTTTTTAACTAACAACAAAAATGTAACCTATATTCTAATATATAATTAACTTCAATAAGAGAAATTAATTTGAAAACTGAACCTAGTTAATTTTATTTATTTAATTTTATTCCTACACAAATTTGAATAATCATTATTTATATTGAAAGATTTTGGAAAAAAACTTTTACAAAAATTAATTTTAAAACTAAACCAAATTAAATCTATTTATTTGATTTTATTTTTGCACAAAGTTTTGATTCACTTTGATTTATATTTCGGGGAAAAGTAACTTGGAAAGCTGAAATTTTAACTTTCAAATATTGAAGTTGAATTTATTCCTATAATTCTATAAATATAATTTTCTTTAACCACATCAAAATGTACTCTATATTCTCATATAGGTCTTTTCAATTTATTAATATAATTATAGAAATATAAATTCCTTTTTATTCACAACAAAAATATAACTCATACTCTCAATAATAACTAATCTATAATGCTAACCCAAAATATAATAGTAAATAAATATTATGTGCAATAAGATAGCTATGAATACATCTTCCCATAAAATGAATTTTGAAACTAAACAAAATCAAATCTATTTATTGTTTCCATCTCTACACTAAATTTGATTTATCTTGATTTAGAGTTTTCAGAAATTCAATTACCTTTTACTTGCTTGTCCTCTTTTTTTTTTTTTTGATTTTCTTTTCTAAACCTACATTCAACACTTATTTTTTTTATAACACAAAAAGAAATAATGCAAACTTCATTTTTATGGCAATGAAATATTTTAACTGCAAAAATACCGATACAATAGCTAACTTATGGAAATATTAAACATGTCCATAAATTATTGATATTAAACAATATAATAAACATCTAATAACTATATCAAACATTTTTCAAAATTATGTAATACTAAGCAATTGTTGAGTAATAAAATGGCAGCATATATAAATCACAAAGGAGAAACTCAATTTAAGAAATAGAATATCAAAAATTACTCCAAACAACATAACAAACTAACAACGTAGCATTATACTATGGTTAAACAAATGAACTCAATACAAATTCAAATTAGAAGTAGTCTAAGTGTTATACAACACAAAAATATTTATATAAAATAATAATAAAAGTAAAAAATAACAACATAATAAAATGAAGTAAGCACAAAAAGGAAATCATTGCAAGTAATTATTAACAACACATAAATAATAAGTACAACCTATAAGAAAAAAAAAATCCAAATATCCGATATGAAACTTACAGTGATAATGAAAGTGAGCAGACAAAATATCAGTAACAGTTCTGATTAAAATAGATAAACTATTAGCAAGACTCCTCAAAGAGAAAAATATATAAAATAATAGAAAGATGCAGGAAACACTATAACACAAAGTAGAACAGTTTAGTAAATGGAAAAACATAAAATGTTTATATCCAAAAATGCAATAAATTTGCTAGAGGCATTTTTTTTTTTTTTGAGTTGCTCTAAATATAAAGATCCAAATTTCAAAGATGAACAAAAGTAACATATAAAACACTAAAGTATAGTAGAAAAACAGAGTGCAACTTAAAGTAACTGAAAAATAAAGATCAGAAATTTGTGAATAGCAAAGCTTGAAAACTTTTCATGATATCATAAATATAAAAAAAGAAACAAATGAATACATTTAATAAATTAGGAGAAGTGCTAATAAATACTATGTAGAGAAAAAGTATGCATCAACACCATGCAAACTCTTAAAAAATTTAAAATAAACTCCAAAAAAATGTGTTATAAATATGCTATATATAACATTAATGAAGGAAAAAGTGTGAAACAGAAAACTATAATTCATAAAAAGGGCTAAAAATTTTATGGATTATAGAATATATAAATGCCAAAGCATAAGAGCAATAAATAGTAAGTATAGGAGCTTAACTAAAGGAAGCAGGTGGAAAGCAAGATAGCACTAAATGTAAGTTGTAGTATTTATAGGCTAGTTTAGGTTAAAAAAAAAAAAACAAACAGATTTCTTGTCCTTGCTAAGAAGCCAATGTAAGTAGAAGTTGTTGTTAAATCACAAATTTTTTAGAGATTCGAGCATACCACGTGTGTGAGGTACACAAACTCTAGAATTGAATGCACTTTCTTAACTTCTAAGTGAAATGAAAATTGAGTCTCAAACTCCTTTACTACAGTTTGCTTGAATTCATTTTGGAACCAAAGACTTATATGCGAACAACAATTGAAAACTAATTACAGTGATGAAATTCAAAAAAAGAACACTTGAAAACGGAAAATATCTTGATTTTGATTGCTTCACATGTTTGCAATGAAAACAAATATTTACTAAATGTTTTTTTGTAAATGAGGACAAGGAACAAGCTTAATTGCTATAAAAAATTTAAATAAGAAGCTATTGAGAATTTGAGAGAATTTCTATGGTTGAAAGATTGATTGGCTTGATTGTGATTGATGTCTAGTTATTGAGAATTGGATGTGTATTTCTGTTGTTGAGTGACTTCCTTTTATAAAGCCCTAAGAGTAACCTACATGCAAACACGATTGTATAAGCCCTAAGAGTAACCTACACGCAAACACAATTGTATGTTCTCTACTCTCAGTTTGGTGCTCCATGTTCTCTAACTCCCTTTCTATTTTTTAGTCACTTCACGTAACTGTTTCCACATCTTCTACTTCCCTGTAATTTTTAACTACCTGTCTGGCTTGATCCACACTCCAACAATAATTTTTATTTAATTTTCATCAAATAAAATTATTTATATTATTTCTTCCAATAAATAAAATTATTTAATCACATAAAAATTATTTAATAAAATAATTTATCCAATGGGCTCGACCAAAATTATTAGGTTGGACTAAAATTTCTTTTTGGTGCAAACAATGCCCTTGCATCTAAATAACCTAGCTCAAGCCAAGGTTTTATTTAGATGCAAACTTTATTTTCTTCCTCAGAACTCTCCAACCATGCTACCAAAAAAATTCTAACCCAAGATAAAACATGATGACTATTAAGGAGAGAAAAAAAGAAAAATTAGGAAAGAGATATTAAAGAGGAGATTGAAAAAATTATGTGAAAATTTAATTTCCTAACAACCCAACTATTCATCATGTTCCTTCTCTTTCAACCTCCATCTTTCTACATGCCACCTTTAACTCAATCCCCCAAATTCTCCAATCCATTTTTTTTTTCAAATTCCTCTATCCCAAAATCTTTTTCAAAATTTTCAACCAACTCCTATAAAATCACTAACAAAAAATTCTCAAGATAAATCCACATTCAAAAATTATATTCAATTTCCATGGGTATCTCTTATTCAAAATTCAAATCAAGAGAACCATACCCAATCTCTATCCAAGAATCCCTTTTCTTCATCTCCCATAACTGAATCTCTCTCTTAACAATTTTCTCAAAAACATAAAAGCCCTAAAAATCCCTTTTCCTCGCTCTCCTCACTGACGGTGAAGCTAACTTCCTTTCCTCATCATGCGACACCCATTGAGCTCATTCCTTGGCTTTTCCTCCTTGCCTCAACAAGTTGAGCAATGCTTCGTCATTATCAGTGTCCTCTCTCCTTCGTATGACAACCCCAACTTTGTTGAGTTTCTCGACTTCTTCCTTTTCTCTTCACGTGAACAACAACATAAACAGGCGAAACTCCTCAACTTTTCTTTCTCACGTGTCATCAACTAGTGACACAATTCCATCCTCAATTTCTTCTTTACATTGAGTTTCACCCAAGCTGAACCAATTGATCTTCTTAACGCTGACAACTCCCAAATTGACTTCATACACGCCAATCAAATTGAGTAAGTAAGGTCCCTTAGCTCCCCTTCATCAAATTGAGTAAATGACAGTCAAGCTAACTTCCTTTCCTCGTCATGCGACACCCATTAAGCTAAATTCTTTGGTTGTTCCTCCTTGCCTGAATAAGCCAAGCAATGCTTCATCATTATTAGTGTTCAATCTCCTTTGTGTGACAACCCCATCCCAGTTAAGTTTCTCGACTTCTTCCTTTTCTCTTCATGTGAACGACAACACAAATAGGTCGAACTCCTCGACTTTTCTTTCTCACATGTCATCAACTAGTGACACACCTCCATCCTCAATTTCTTTTTCACATTGAACTTCACCCAAGCCGAACCAACTGACCTTCGCAATGTTAAAAACTCCCAAATTAACTACACGCACGCCAATCAAAATGAGTAAGTAACGTCTCTTAGTTCCCCTTCATCATATGGTAACCAATAGCAAAGGAAACTTGTCGTTCAGTTTCACAAGCCCAAACCTTATTCAAGTTTGGTTTCCTCTCATTCACGAAACATCAAAATCATTAGGCTCTCTTCTTGGTTCTTTCCAACCTCAATGCTCTCCTCTTCCCGACACCAACATCTCCAAGTGTTATAATATAAGAAAATTGAAAAAGAGTTGGTAATTTACACGCTTCTTTGAATTTCCAAACATAATTTTTGTTTGAATTTTTGAATTTTAGCAAGATTATATTGAGATTGGGATTTTTGATTTAGTGCTCTTGAATTTTAAAGATATTCATGAATGGTTATTATATTTAAATTTACTAATGTTGGACTAAGGCACCAACAAGGGGGTTGAATTGGTGTTCAATTAAAAATTAAAAGGAAGAATACGGTGGTTAAGAGGTTGAGTAGAAGAAGAGAGAAATTGACACAAATGTTTATAGTGGTTCGGGTGTTAACTAACCCTACATCTACTTCCTAATTCTCTAAAATTGGGTATTTCACTTAACTCGAATGTCGTTTCTAAGCTCACACCAAACTTTTACAACTTGTATTTTCTAGGCTCACACAAAAATCTCTTACAAGTGTTTTCAAGGCTCACATTAAAAACCTCTTACAAGTGTTTTCAAGGCTCATACTAAAACCTCTCACAAGTGTTTTTAAGGCTCACACAAAAACCTCTTATAATGGTGTTTATTGCTCACACCAAACAATCACTTAAAGTATAAAGAAGAATTGAAAAAATGAGTAGCAAATTTGCAAGAATTTTGGTACAAATTAATGAATTCTCTTGTATTTACATTTATTTGATGGAGTATTTATAGCCCATACCCACCAAAGAGACGTTAGACTAAAACTATGAACAAATCTCAAAGATGTGCTATGCAGATTCAACATTAAATACTTGTCAGGCTAAAATTGCAGTCGCTACTAAATTTCATGGTCGCGAATTTCCAAGTTTGACTGAAAATCTCGTTTGAGTCTAACGACTAGTCCATGTGTTAGTTTTTCGTAAGTCATCTAGAAAAATATAGTCGTTATGTTCTAACCACTCTCAAAAGTGGCGGTTGCGAAATATCAATGTCGTGGGCACGACTAAAATTGTGAATTCCTATGTTTGAAGAGCAAACTTCAACTGCTTGAGTTGCGATTGCGAACAAACATTAGCCCTCGCGATTTTTGATCTTCAAAAGACACCTGGGACACTTGGCAAATTGTGGTTGTGGCTTTGGTTTCCTCTTTTGTCATTATGAAATTCACGATCGCAACTAAGGCGTGACACACACCGCGATTTTGTTTGTGACTATGGCTTTGCCAACTTTGGGTGTGTCGCAGCAGTGAAGCTTTTCACGAATTCCTCTAGCCTAGTTTCATCATTCCTTATGACTGATTCACAGTCGTGATTTTCAATTCATTCACAGAGAATTAGAGTGAAATTTACAAGATTGGAGATTTGGCTCTATCTAACTTCTAATGACAAAAACTAACTTATAATTTGCAAAACAACACTTAATGAAGGCATTAGAATTGATCAATTTATATTGTTGAGATCAAAATAGGTTCATGACTTAGGTTAAATCAACCTAGTCCAACAATCTCCCTCTTTTTGATTTTGGCAACTGAGATTGATACTAAGGGAAAATAAATGCATGAGTTTTGAAGTTGTGAAGTTGGAATGGTAAATGATTCAATGAATGCTTAGAAATTTCTAAACAAAGATCAAGTGTGAAATTTCCTAAGTATGGCATTCAATCAATCAAAATGAAATTTCTAAAAAAAAATTCTAAGTATG
>CATIWR010512303.1:0-33059 GCA_949677035.1 Omphalea diandra | reverse complement strand
TCAAAAATTAGAGGCATGACTGCTCTAGAGGCTGCTGCAGCTGCTGCAAGGGCAGTTGCAGAGGCAGAAGCTGCAATTGCAGAAGCTGAAGAGGCAGCAAGGGAGGCTGAGAAAGCAGAAGCTGAAGCAGAAGCAGCACAAGTTTTTGCCAAAGCAGCAAAAAAGGCATTCAAGTATCGGACTCGCCATCTGCTAAATGCTGTTCTCAGCAAGTCTTCCTGAAGGTATGTTTCACTATAAGCTGTATATATTTCTTTAGCTTAGAAAATGTTTTTATTGTTGTTTCATTTTATGCGAGCCCCTCATGATGAAAATTGGGCGGTCTAGAAGATGTTTTTGGGGCATGAATCCTGACAGAATGTTATGTTTAGTTTCTTCTTTCTCATATTTTTAGCTTTATTTTCTTTTGTTGTTGGTTATTCTACCGAGGAAATGTGCTGAACTTCATGAAATTTCATACAACAATTGAGGGAATTTTCCTTCACTCATAATTGTTGCCAGCCAGATCAAACCTTTGCACCAGTCTGAGTTGTGAAATTGTGGAATTGATCAAGTTTTAGGAAAAATAGGCTAAGCTTGTGGCTATAGTAATCTCCTCTCATTGAAACTTCTCAGGTTTAGCATGTTAGCGTGCCCTATATGCAGTGCGGAGTAATTACTTTCTTGATTTATATATGCTATTGTCTAATCATTGTTTATTGTCCTTAAATGACCTATTGACTCGCTATTTCCTAGAGGGTAGAAATGATACACTTTTGGTTTCTTGAAATCTCTCTCTTCATATCTTAAAACAACAGTACAATATTTATGAGCTTACTAAATTTGGCCCTATTTGTGTTTTTATTGCTGTTAATCTTATTGTTATCTTATCTATTGCAAACAGGTGCAGATGATTTGTGTTCTTTAAATGGATCTTGGGCATCAAAATATGGTTATATCACATTGGCGCAGCTGTATGAAACTCCCATCGTGTCCATATCTGTAAATGTGGTTAGTCTTGTAAAAGCTCAGAATGCAGTATTAAACTATGAATGCCTGTTCCTTGGTTGGAACATATAGGGGTTTTTTTGACTTTGAAACTCTATACTATAATGAGGTAGAGGAGATACCGGTAAAAAAATCAGAAATAGGATTCTAGATTGGCCAAGAGAGATGAATTATGTATCTTTTTTATAATTAGTCGATCTAGTGGAAGAGTGATTTTAACTGCCCCTCTCTGTGTGGATCATATGCATGGATTGCTCCATTTGTATGCTTGAGTCGGAAGAAAAAAGGAAAACCTTCTTGTTTCCATTCAGCAAAAACCTAACAACCTCTTAATGGCATCGAGTAACAAACTAAGAATGTTGCAATAATATAACGTTCCTTTAGACCATTGGATGATAACAACAAAAGTACATGGATAACAAAGCGGTCTCTAACCTGGCAATTTACTTTCAGAATTGGACTGGCCAGTGCCATAGCTTGTATTGCACACGGTGTTAGATGAGAAACAACTAAAGGAAGCGTCGCAACTTTGACTGTCTTCAAGCATGTTCGCATGTAGCGGGGCGACAGATTTCAAGTTCTTATGGACATCTCTTGTAGTCTCTAATCAATGATGGAGACCTTGTTATGAAGCACTAGCAATTAAGCCTTGTTATGCAGACTCACAATCTTCTAAACAGTTGGAAGAGTTCACATCAACATTGGTTAACTTGATCAACATAGTCATGAAGACCGTTTGAAGGATTGAATTGATTGATAAATTAGTCGGATTGGTGGATCAATCCGTTGCCAATTGTCTTCCCTGGACATTCAAGACTCAAAATGTTCCTACTATCTAATTCCTCAATGTCATCTTCTGTCCTGTGCGTACCAATCTAATCAGTTAGTATTTCATTTTGTTTTTCATATCACCATCTCTTCAGCAATGAAGCATGGAATTCTCGCTATTCTTGCACAATTCAAGGAGATAAGCTCCAACTGGAACTAAGCAGCGCAACCTTCCTACATACCAATTCACAAGCCAGCAACATAACCTACTATTTGCAAAATGCTTGTATCTCATCTCAATCCATCAAACATCTAACACTAGGGAGAATAATATAAGGCAAAGCAATTAGCTTTTCAGACAGCAGGTCACTTTAGAGCTCCCAAAAAGAACACAGTTCTCTTGAAGACTGAAAAGTAGCAAGCAAAAACATTATCAGGCCATGTTTCTAATGTAACAAGAAGTACAAGATCACGAAAAGACAATTTTTCAGTTACCAAAGAAAAGAAAATGACATTATGCAAAAGATAGATTACTCTTCTTATTATGGCAAATTGTATCATTGAATGTTTATACTAACACTGTCACTTAAAACAAAAGTTGAAGTTAATGTAATGATAGCTCATACAAAATACAGAACTCATCACATCCTGCTGCTGCAGTAAAAATTACTCAAATCTCTTCTCATCAACGCGAAATCCGTAATCCTCTATAGTCATGAAGCAAATTAGCTATCAACAAATTTCAAGAAAAACCAGAGTCCTAAGCTTAGTCCAATAATCATTTTCCATTCATCAATTATTCTACACCCAAAAAATAAATCATTCGAGGACCACAGTAGCACCCAATTCTTTAAGCTTATCAAGAATGGGATTAGCCTCTTCTTTGGTTACCCCTTTCTTCAAAACCACAGGCACTTTCTCCACCAACTCCTTAGCCTCCTTTAGCCCTAAATCCGTAAATGTCCTCACTTCCTTTATAATCTTGATTTTCGCCGCGGCGTCGAACTTCTCCAGCTTAATATCGAACGCTGTCTTTTCTACCTCCACCCGCTTGGCGTCTGCAGAACCAGATCCGGCAGAAGCTGGGCCGGCTAAAACGGCGCAGGAGGCAGCAGGGCCGTAGCGGTGGAGGCCCATTTTGTAACGGAAGAGAACCGCGTAATCGTGCCTCTAGAGCTTAGTGAGGTCGAGAAGCTCGTCGGCGATGCGTTCGAGTTTCTGGGTTTGGGCCTCTCCGGCAGCGGTGGTAGTGGAGAGAAGGCGAGAGATGGGATTTGGAGAGAAAGTCAAGAGTTTTTAATTAGGAATTTGGGGCGCTTTTTTGCGGTTGTGGAATTCATTTCCAGGAGTAGGGTTTACGAGGGAAGAAATTTTTGTTGTATAGAGTAGAAATGAAAGATGGGACAAGAAAGTGAAGGGTGATTTTGGTATTTTATGTTTTAAAAGTAATATCCATTTTTTTTAAAACTCTCCAATTATAGCAGTAGATTAGGCCAGGCGTAATTACCGTATTTTTTAAATTTGTTTTATATTTTATTTTTCAATAAAAAATTTAAATTTAAATTTTCTTTTTAAATTTATCCTCAAATTAAAATCTTATAATTTAAAAATGAATAAAAGATAATTTTAATCCCTAAATTTTTTAAAAAAGTTCGATTTGATTTAAAAAAGAAAAATAATTAAAATTTATATAAAATCTTATTTAATTTGATTTCATTTACTTTTAATATAGAAAAATTGAACTAAAAATTGAATTAAATATATTTTAAGAAATTGAAATATAATTTATTTTAATAAATAATTTATTATAAAATTTTATTATAAAATATCATTAATTCAAAATTAAAAATTTAGATAATCATAATTTTTTTAAAATAATGCAGTGATAAATAATAATTATTATTTTATATACAAATTAAATGGATAAAAATTCATTTATTACAAATAATTAAATAATATTTTTATATTAATAAGTAATCTCTTAAAAGAAAAAAAGATTCGTTAAAATATAAAATAATTAAATGTCAATTTATTTATATATATAAGAGGTTAAAAAATGAATTAATTTTATAAGTATACATATATACTCAGTGATAAATTTAATTTTTTTTTAAAATTGACTATATATAATATATTTTAAAATTAAAATTATTGATTAAGTATTGTCTATTTATTTATAAATATTTAAGATTTATGGATATAATGATTGACAATAATTATTTTTAAAGTAAATAAATTGCTTAAAATATCTTAAATAATAACAAATCAAAGTTAAAATAAAAAGAGAATAAAATAAATAAGTGCATTTCATATAAATAATAAAAATAAAAAAATAAAAGCTAAGATATATAAATAGAATATAAAAGTAGTATAAGTGTATAATATTTAAATATTTAATTTTCATTTAATAGAAAAATCAAACAAAATACTTTTTCATATAAAATAAAATTTTAATTTATTGTATTTAAATTTTAAGAATAAATAATTAGTTAAGTCTATAGTGATTAAAATTTTTAATAAAATAAATATTTATATAAAATAATAAAATTGACATGTCCTAAAAAATTAAAGTGGATTGAATTTTGATATTATCTAATATATTTTTAAAACAAAAATGTATTATTTTTTATATTAAAGAAATATTGTCAAAAAAATTATTAAATTTGACATTATTATAAAAATATTAACACTATGCAAAAGTAAAAAAGATACCATTTGTTTAAAAGAAAAAGTTAAATAAGATTTTTTTATATTTTTCATTAATTTTTATTTTGAGTTTTTAACATTTAACTATTATATATTTTTAGTAAATTTATTTTTCTCACAAAAAAAATGAGTCATTAATATAAAGAGATAATTTAATTATTTATTTTTTTGAAACAATAATTTAATTATTTATAAGAAATAAATTTTAGCTATGTAATTTGTACATAAAAAAGGTAAAAACTATTTATTATTATATTTTAATTTTTTAAAAAAATTATACTCAATTCAATTTAGTTATATTATAAAAAGATAATAAATAGTTTTTTACCTTTTTTTAAAAAATAGTTATTTAATTGATTCAATTTAATTATTACCTTTTGGTTATAACATTAATTCATAATTCAATTTTTAAAAATTATAATTATGCAAGATTTTACTTTTGAATTATGAATTAATGATATTTTATAATAAATTATTTATCTAAATAAATGATATTTTAATTATTTATAATAGATATATTCAATTCAATTTGGTTAGATTTTATTTATTAAAAGTGAATCAAATCTAGTTAAATAAGATTCTATATAATTTTTAATTATTGCTTTTTTTTAAGATTTAATCGAGCTTTTAAAAAAGTTAAGGAATCAAAATGATCTTTTTTTTTTTTTTTTCAATAATCAAATATTGGCTTAAGGATAGATTAGAAAAAAAAATTGAAGTTAGAGATTTTTTTTTTTGTTAAAAAATGAAGTATGAGATAGATTTAAAAAAATATGCTAAAGTTCAAGACTTTTTCAGTAATTAAACCAGCTAAGTATTCAGCAAAACCAGGTCTGATCGAGTATTTTTTATGTTAAAATTTGATTTATCCATTTTATTTTATTTTTGAATTTAAAATTAAAATTAAATACATTATTTAAATTTAATTTGCTAATTTTTCAATGAAATTCCAGTCTGTTTACAAGTTTAGCAAATAAATAGAAATTGAATATTTTAATATTATTTTATTATATAACTATATTTTTACCTAATAATATGTTCTAATTCAATTTTATAATTTGATATATATATTTATTATATAATCAATTTTTAATAAATATTAAATAAAATATATATTTTTTTTTTTCTTGATCTCTGAAAACACCAACCCTCAAGAAACAAATCAATGTTTGTCATGCCATAAATTCTTTGCTAACACTTCAGTATAGTGGATCTCCACATAGTTTTAACACTGGAAAATAACACTTCAGTATACAGTTTTCTGGTCAAAGGCCTCAGTACGCGATGCTTAATTTATCTAAGCATTAAGTACATAAATTGCCATTTTTGTGCCCAAGTTGAAAGGGAATGAATATCTCACCTTTCCTACTTTCTCTCCAGGCATCCAGTATTTCATTTGCTGAGGGCAACTTTGATGCGTGCAAATCATCAACATCGTTGATGGGCACTTCAACTTCTATCTCATCAAAATCTTTCAAGACGCTATCGAAATTCTCCGCAGATGCACCAGAAACTACATCATCAACAATAGCCTCCTTGTTGATGCACATGTTAGCTATTCCATCTTGGTTGCTACCGTTGTTTTGCGGGCCAGAGACCTCAGCTATATCATCACCATCTTCTTGGCCAGTACTACAGCAATCAATGCTGTATCTGATGTCGGTTTTATTGATTAGAGAATACTCAAGCTTCACCGGATTTCCATTTAATGTACTTGCATAAGAAATCGGTGTCTCTATTCTCTTGCTACCCATGATATCCTTACTATCAGTATCCAAACATAAGCTCTCTCTGTTTTCAATGCCTGAAGCAAGGGAACTTGGCAAGTTTGCTGTTGTACCACTTTCACATAAAGAATGCAGCGAGCTTGACAAATTTGTAACTGTGGGCTCCGATGCTACATCAGAAACTCGAAGTGTATTTAATAATTTCTCCAAACTATCCTGAGTGAGTTTATCCCCATTCTTCTCCAAAAGACTCATCCATTGCCTTTCACTTATTTGATATGGGGCATAAGCCAATGCGTTGACCAGGATAATGGCTCTCTCATAATTCTCTTGAGTGGTGGCTTGAAATACCATTTCCATGAATACTGAAGGATGAGGAATTTCTCCAGTTTCCAAAGCTGAATCAAATGCATGCTCCAGAAGATGACCCTGCATCAAAAACCAAAGAAGCAACAGATTTTATATCTACCCATGTGTTGAGCTCTTGGAGCGACTGAAAAAATTAGGACTGATCTCATGGCCAATGACATAATATCAAAGATCAAAGACATGAATAACAACCTTTCCAGCTCTGGATGCTTCCACTAGCAGTGATGCATGCTTGTGTTGATTTAGTTGATAACCAGAGAAGACCATATCCTTGTAAACGAGTTCAAAGTATTCCCATTGAAGTGCACTAGCACATGCCTCGAGCATTCCACTGTACGTGTACACATCCGGTACAACAGAAGTACCACCAAATTTGGCTCCCTCAATTTCCTCAAATAACTCCTTAGCTTCAGAGAACAAATCATTTTGACCATAAACCTTCAGCATAATATTTATGGTCCCTATGTTAGGGACACAATGGGCTTTCATGTATTCAAAGATAGAGATGCAATCATTAATGTGTCCACCATCCAGGGAAGACATTATCATGCCTGTGAAAGTAACCTCTAAGGGTTTACTATGAGGAAGATTTTTCATTTTCTTAACCTGCAGACATGACAAAGAAAATGAAATATCTACGCCTACAAAACATTATCTATATAATAAAAACAGAAGTCACAACCTAAGAGAAGTAAAGACTATTGAAAAAGAGACATGGTGCAGCAACACCATAACTAAGCAGTTTAAAGTTCAAGAACAGCATATTCAATTCAAATCCTACAAATGAAGACCAACCTCTAACAAAGCATCTCGCCACCTCCCTTTGTTGCAAAGGCAGCAAGCTAATTCATAATATACACTGGCTGTTCCAACTACGCCTCTTTGTTCCATATTCTTCACTGCTTCCACAGCTTCATTGACTTTACCTTCCTCCCAGAAAGCTCTAATAAGAACTGGAAAGTTCCAACATGGATGCATTAGACATCAAACATGAACAATTTCCACAAAAGAGGGACCAATTAAACTACCTTTATATGTAAGTGCTTTTGGAGGTTCTCCAGTTCTGTTCATTTTCCTAAATAACTCGTGGACAAGGTCGTACTTGCAAGAATGCAGCATCACCTTTTAAACAAGCACCTCCTGTAAGACTTGAGTACAAACATAATTTGAGGAAAAAGCAGCATCTTTCACCTAAAGATTTATTTTCCCAGCCAAATACCAACCTAAGTTTCCCGATGAATGATGAAAAACCAGAAACTTTAGAAAATATAAGATTAGTTCATATATTAGATAAATATATGACTAGTTCATATATTAGACAGTAAAGTATAAACTTATATAACTTGAATACATGGCTTAAAAAAATTCCCAGGGAATAAAAGCAGTTATGTTGTTGACCAAATTTTATACCAGGATGTTTACTTTGAATGTTCTGCCACTGTAATTTATAATGCTTCTGGATTACATAAAATAAACACAGAATACGTTCATATATGCAAAATCCCCACCTTACTTACTGGAATGAAATCCTGTACTGACCAACTCTGACTATTAACATTTTGAAGTCTCAGAATCAATATTGATCCTGGACATTGTGACTAATTAAAAATGGAAGGATGAAAATTTCAGATACGCTACAGCACTTTAATTGACTATTCTACCTTCATGTTACTTACATGACAGCATGTAAGACATGAAAAACTATTCAATCACTAATCTAGGGAATATATTAAAGATTATTAAATATCCACATTTGATCAAATAAGGCTATTAGATGTCATGATCAAGAAATTACCTCCATTGCTAATCCATACGTCGCTCCATTAGGCTTCAGACCACTCTTTCGTAACTGCTCAAACACCCATGACACACCCTTCCACTGCTGAGTTGGAACACAGGCATTCAATACCTAGCAAAGAAGTTGAAAAAGACCATGATATATGTAAGCAGTATGCAAACTAAAGGACCTCAGGCAGTGTAAACAAAGGACATGATGATGGTTTCTTACAGCATTATATATAACCACATCTGGTTCGAGGGCCGGGTACCAGTTCTTGTAGTGCTTATGATTAATTCTTCTTGCAGGTTTTTCTCTCATGCATTCAATGATTTTCAGCAATTCTTTCAGAATACCAGCTTGACCAAGAGTAACGGCAATTATATGGTATGCAGCCGTGTCAGGATATATATTTCGGTCTTTCTGAATGAAGTAGGAGGAAAGGTAAATCCAGAAACATCAAAAGGATAAACGAAAAGTAAATAAAAATAATAACAATGTATGAAGCAACAAGGTGTGCAGATAATTACACGCATCAAATTGAAAATCCAAATAGCTTCCCGGGGCCTTCTTTCCTTCCTGAGCACTGACAAAAGTTTTGTGTAAACAAACCTACACAAAGAATTGCAAGTTTTGCATAAATAGGTAGCACAAGTTTCTATAACAAACAAAGCATTTCAAGTTGCATCTTGTAAAAGGCAATGCATAGTTGCAAAGATGTGATGAACTGCCCACAGATAACTTCGTCCAGCCAACAAAATTCCTAAAGCCCGACATCAGCTCAAACTCATGCCTTAGACTTCAATATAAGATCACCCTACTCTGTCAATCTACATATTCCATGTTGGATAAAGTTAATCATCATAAAACAATAAAATTCATAATATGTGCTATGGTGCAGTTCTTTGCATATGACTACTGCTAAGCAGCGTGTAAGCCTCTTTCAACAGAGGAATCATGGACAGATATATTAGAGATAGACAAGTAAATCTGGCCAAAAATCATTCACCGCCAATGCATATACTCAATCATAACCTTATGACCGTTTTCTCATTTTTTTTTTTAAACCAAAGTTTAAAATGAAAAAAATAATCACAACAGAGGTCTTAAAAAGTAACAGGAACTAAATGGCAGGCCAACAAACCTTCCTTCAACAAAAAACTAAATTATGCAATCCAAATTCTTACAAGAACACTGAAAAAGCAAAAATCACCTGCTCTTACAATCTCTACGCTCCTTATCATTATACACCCATTCCACAACAGATATAGCTTGCTCCCATTTCCCCTTATTACCAAGCCCCTCCACAATCTTCAGCAACTGCCATTCACTAAACCGCAACCCAGACTGCTTCATTATCTTTGCTAACTTCCAGTCTTTAACCGTTATATCTCTTGAACTCAATCTAAACACCCAAAAAAAAATAAAGGATCACAAATCATCCAAAACATAACACGGAAAAAGAAAGCCAAAATCACAACCACAAACCTGTCAACAAGAAACCGAATTGCCTCCCCATCACTGCATCGTCTCCGCTTACTGGGGTCCACTTGGCATTGATCTTTGCTTCTAAACAAACCTTCGTCTTCAAATTCAATATCATTATCCAAAATCCAGTTCAAACCATCCTTGAAAATCTCCTTCAACTCATTCAAAGCCTGAAACTTTAACTTCCCCCCACTGAATTCCTTACAACCACGTGCAATTTCTTTTAATTTTAATCTCTCTATACTCTCCCACGGCCGCCCCACCAACAACTCGCTACTTTCCGACCGCGTTTGGGCTTTTATAGCCGTATTGAAGTGTCTATACTCGCGTTTAAGGTTCTGGAAATGGGATTCCTCGGCGAGGTGTAGGTGAGGGAGATGATGGGTATGGTGGGTTTTGGTGAGCTTGCGGTTGTGTTTCTGGATTTGTTTCTTGCGGAGAGCACGGATTATTTTTGGAGTTGGGTATACGCCTTTGTTGAGGAGGCGACGTTTGATGGCTTCAATGTTTGGTTCAAATTGGTGAGGTGGCAGAGGAAGAGAAGAGGAGGGAGCTGTTGAAGCTTCCATGGTAATAAAAGGAGAGGAAGCGAGGTGAAAGTGAAGTGATGATGAGTATTACTGATAGGGTGATGGATAGGCCATGGGTTTTGGTCAAGGGTTTAATAAGGTTAGGGAAGGGGAGACGCCCATTAAAATCGAAGAAATGACAATGGGGATAAGCCCATTAAAACAGGTCTTCATCTTCTTGAGATGACAAGAACAACTAAGCAAAGGTTTGTTAATACAAGAGGCGTTATGAGATTATAAGGCTTTGAGTTTAAATTCAATAAAAGTTAAAGAAAAGAATATTAGACTCATTTATGAGAAAGTTATGATCCAGTTAAATTGAAATAATTTTAAGTTTGAACTCAATTTGATTGTTCAATTTAAAATTAGAAGTTACACTGTAGCTTTATAAAATTTTCAAAATATTCAAGCACGATTATGCTCAATTCTATTATACATATAAAAAATTTTACAAATCTCAAATTTAAACTCATAATAAAAAATAAACTCAAATAAATTTAATTAACTTTGAAATTTAAATTAATTTAACTCATACTTGATTATTTATAAAAATCTATTAAAATATAAAACTTAAAATAGTAAAAATATTGAAAATAGATTAGGTCTGTAAGTTTTTTAAATCAAATATTTTTAATACTTGGACTCAATAATCTATATAACTAATTAAATTTAAACTCAATTAATTAATATTGAATTAATTTCAAGTATTTTTTGAATTGATCTTGAATAACTTATGAGCTATCTCATTCACTTATAATTTTAGTTTCCAAAATTATAACAATGTGAATACAAACTTTAATTTGCCTCAAATTCTTTAATTTTTCAAAATTATAACAATGTGGTATTAGTATACTTTTTAAATATTTAGATAATAATTTTACTACTAGTGTAACTATTTATCACTTTGAACAAGTTCTATTTTATAAAATTAAAACAAACAATTAATAAATTATACATATAACTTAATATTTTACAAGACAATATAAAACAACACTATAAATACAAATTATCACAGAATTTACTATTTTTTTTATATATCATTAGTCATGAATTAATTTTTCTAATTTTTTCTTTTTCCTTCGCTAAGGTCGTATCCCATCTGAGACTCCCAATCCTTCTCTTTTTTTTCTTCGCAAATCTGGAGTTTTTATCGACCTATTAAACTCATTAGACGTATGCCAGAGAGATTCTACCTTTATCACCATGCTTCATCAATCAACCAACTCGTCAAATCCACCCAGAAAAAGTTGAAGGGCTCATCACTCTTTATATTCTATTGCTTTCAACAGATTCAAACATTTATCGTTTTGAAGGTTCACATAAATCTGACCAACCAAGTTACGAATTGGGAAAAATGGAATGGTAGGCGACACTCTTATGTATCCTCTCTTTCAAGACTAGTTAACAGAAAGTGAGATAAGCACATGCAATAAAGCAGGAAATGGCATGTTCCCCTCATAAATATATTACACACGTATTATTTTTAGTGAGGCTTACCTACGAAGAAATACATCAACCCTCAAGCGTAGAAAAAGTTGGTCTTGGACGACCAGAAATTTCGCCTTCAAATTCGGTCACTCACTGTCATATCTACATTTTCGCTTTCTTTCAAACGAAAGAGAAAAAGAAAACCTCAGAACCCATAGCCACAAGCTATTCTTTCCTTACTCACTAAGTCAGAACAAGAACGACCCTTTTGATCTTTTCCTTTTATGTCATCAACGGCAACATCATACTGCGCTTTCCGTGCACTTGCCATGTCGAAACCAATACGATTTTTGGGTCCATATTTATTCCTCTTGGTCTTAACGCCTGCGTTATCTGTTAAAGAACAAACATTCAAGAGACCTGATCCTTTAAATGCCTTCAAGAACTACAATGGTGGCTATAATGTCACAAACAAACATTACTTTGCTGTAAGCTCCATTCTTTCTTTTATTATATATGTATATACATAGTTTTATGTGCGTTTAATTTAATTAATCATGCTTAGTTTTATGTGTGTTTAATTTAATTAATCATGCTTCAGTCTGCGGTATTTACAGGAGTGCACTGTTATGTAATTGCTGGAGTATGGATGTCATCTGGGTTGGCCTTTGGAATTCTTGTCGCCTGCAAGAACTTGATCTTGAAAAGGGATTCTTCCTCCTCGCTTAAAGATTTCTTGAATCACCACTATCTCTTGATGTTCGTGCTCTTCATCATCTTCGCATGCCTAGCCATGTAAGTTGCTCAATGGGGCTATTGATTAAGATGGTCTGAAAGTGGCCATAAGCTAGCTTACATAATTTTTTTTTATTTGTTAATTAGAGTTTACCGGGATCCCAACTTACATTTTTATAGTTTATCGTATTCGTAACAATAATTGGCGAAAGTTATGAATGTTCAAATTTAATGTGTTAACTTCTGTTCTATTCAGAGTGGCCTCAAGTGTAGTCCTGGGTGCAAATGAGAGCTCATTACAGAGAATAAAGAAGTTCAAGGGAACCATTGTGGCAATAGGCAAATACACCCGCAGAAACATTCACAAAATAATAGAAGGAATGGTAAAAATGCAGTACCTTTTACGACCATATGAACCTGCCACCTCTTTGCGCTTGTATACGATAACCCATCTTCTTGCAAATGAAGCTCAATCCATTCGAGATTTTGTTGAAAATAGCACTAATACTATTGATCTCATAATTCAAACTTCGTAAGTGTACACATTTTGTTTTATTTTTGTTATAAATGGCCTATGGTTTTCTGTATGTTTTTTAGATAAATTATTACATCAATCTGGAATATTTGAAAATGGTTTCACATTTTTTGTATAATTATGCAATTCGTTGTTTATATTTTTAGATGAATGGCCTGCATTTGTGAGTGCAAGTTGTATGTAATAATTTCCTTTTCTGTTTACTGATCATGTTGTGCTTATAATATCTGTAATTTTAGGCACATATTACATCTCGTGGCCGTAACCATAAACTTGATCCTCTTAGTTTCCTCCATAGGTAAGTTTCTTATTTTAGAATGATGTACTAGTGCTTTTTTTTTTTTAATAAAAATATTGAAACATCTCTAAAGAGAACGAGGCTATATAATAGTTTGAATATGGGGGTTATAAAATTTTAAGGATTATTCCTAGTGGTTAAAGAATTTGTTCATTATTTATTTATTTGAGTCTGATTTTTATGGCTAATATTTAGAATATATTAGGTTGATACAAGAGATTGAACTTTTAAAATCCACCGAATATCATATTGATAAGATAGAAGATGTGCCTTTAAAATTTGATTGGACTTTGAATTTCACTAATATGGGAGGTATACCATTAAAATTAATCTGACTTCTAGCTAATGATGTATTGTGATGTATTAATTATTTGGTTGATTTCGACAAACATTTAAATGTATTAATAAACTTTGGGTATAGTACTAATTAATGAATTGTTGCTTTGGCTCAGTTCTGCTCTTGTTGCATTGGCACCCTGGATTTGTAACGTATGTTTCTTTTCTTTTCTTTCAGTTTGTTGCAAATTTATCTGCAAACTATTTCCGTTCTTTTAATTCCAATGCTTCTATTCCAGTGTAATATGTGCTTGTTGGATATTAACCACTTTATGCTGGGCTTTGACAGGCTTTGATTTTTTCCTGCAAACGTAAGTGAATTAATCAATACTATTTAATTTTTAGTACTTAGTCTTAATTACCATCCCATTTTTCTTCTTTGATAGATTGCCTTACCCTGTATAATTGAACTGTGTTATGATCATCTTGCAGTTTTGTGGATGATTCTTGTACAGCATTCCAAGAATTTGAACAAGACCCACAAAATAGTAGTCTAGGCTCTGTTCTTCCATGCTTGGATTCGTCATCTTCAGATCAACTCTTGACAGAAATTGGCAGAACCATCCATAATTTTATTTCTATGGTACTAAATAAATCCATCAGTTATATATATGTGTATGCACAAGTGACATGTACTTTTAACTTATTTAGTAATAAAATATGCCTCATTTTTCCCCCAGTTGAACTCCAAAATGGAAGAGCTATATCTGCTGCTTCCATTAGACAGAAAGGTTATGGATTTAGAAAGAGTTGGGAGAATATGTGACCCTTTCTCAGGACCACCAAATTATACTTACATTCCAGAGAATTGTCCAAGGGATAGCATTTCCATCCATGATTTACCAAATGTAAGTAGAACTGTAAATGTTTCTTCTTAATGAAAAGTCTTAGTCACTTAGACATTCACAATATGGAATCAATCACCTGAAATTGATCTGGACCATCAATTCTGTGAATTTTTTTTAATGTAATATAGCACTTCTAATTGGTATTCACACATAAGATTTAACTGACTAAATCTATCTGTGATTTGATTAGAAGCACAAATTATATATGATTCATAGTCTAAAATGCATTATATACAGTGATTTTTATTTATGACATTTGATAATGTTCTCTTAAGCTTACTTTTTATGTGAAAGTTTATTTTGTAGATCCTTTCAAAGCTTACATGTCACAAAGAGAAATCGATCGAAGAATGCACAAGAGAAGGAAAATTTATTCCCCAGTACTTATCCAACATGGCTGTGGCTTATAGTTGTTCGGTCCAGAATATGATAAGCATATATCCAGATTTAGAAAGCTTGACAAGGTGCATCAATGTCAAGGCTTCTTTCTCTGATGTTGTTAAGCACCAATGCAAACCATTTAAGTATTCGGTTCGATTGTTATGGTCTTCGATGCTCTCTCTTTCAATCGTTATGGCAATTTCAGTTCTCATTTGGGTGACAAAAGCTTATCAAGAAAGAGGTAGACATTTCTCTAGTTGCTCTATTGTTCCAGATGTATAGACCATAGAAATTACATATGGGATCATAAAAACGTTCAAACATATAGAAAGCTTAAATATAAAAGATGAGAATGTTGTGTGAGATAGCTTTTTGTCTAGGAATTCATAAATATGTAGCAAGATCATGAGATCAATCCATGATGGTTTTAAAATGTAAAGTAAATCATGTAGATTCATATAACACGAGGAAAAATTCGTAGAGAAATTTCAGATGAGTAAGGCATGCACCAATTCTTGATGGAGAAGGAGGTGGTGTATGGCAGCCTAGCACTATTGTAGAAATATGTGGAAGCTATCTATATGAATAGGGTGTGTGCTACTGAGTTAGTAGAAGGCTTGCAAGCTGATCTTATAATGGAGCTGTGGGAAGTTATGAATAAAAGCGATTAACCATTTTTGTTGTTACAGAAGCTGTACAATGGCGACCAGGAAGTTAAATTTGATTGATAAAGCCTTTAATATGCTGTATGTGACTTGGCAAAAATCCAGCAAGTCTTAAATGTTGCCTTATTACTACTACCACAAAATCTGCCAACAGAAAAGGTTAACCCATTATTTTTGTTAGACAATATCTTCTTTTAATTGTCCATCATATATGTAAAATTTGACTCACAAGCCAAGATGAAAATGATGGAGCTATAATAAAAATTGAAATAATTAATGCATCTAATCCAAAATTGTTGCATAAACAATAGTGATTCCAAGATAGATTAACAATTTGTCCATAAAGTTCTAAGTTAGAAATAAGGAATATTAACTGATTAGCACCTAAAACTAGGAAGAATTAACTACTTACGACCAGCTAAAATTAGGAGAAAAAAAAAAAAAAAGAACTAATGATTAGCATCTAAAACATGGATAACTAAACCTGAAAGAACGATAAAAGCCTGCTCAGGAAAAAAAGAAATGCAAACAAAAAAGCACCCTTAGTTCTGAATAAACAAGCTTCTATATATACGTGAAATGGACACCAATTAATAGTCCTCATTTCAGACCAAAATTCTTCTTCTGGCTTATCATCAAACAAATTAGTCAAGAGATGGTCATTATCCAGACAATCACACCCCAGGCTTGGCTTAGATAGTTGTGTATATCACTAAAGACCTATGGGTCCTTGGTTCAAATCCTGCCTACGTAATTGTACTATGATCATAAAAAAAAAAATATCCAGAGAATCTTTAAAGTGGTTGTTGTTTATCTCAATAGAGTTCAGAAACATGGTGTGACCATTTCCAGCACAATTATTCTGAGAAACCAAAGTATCCTGCAACTGATTTTAATTCCCTTCTTTCTCCTCAACTGAGAGCGTTAGTGCAAGAGCATCTAAACAGGTAAGTAACCTCCTCCCATAACTCACCGCTTCTGAGTTACCAGAATCATAAAAATTAGTGAAACTCAAAGTTCTTTTGAGCACAAGGGAAACTAAAGTATCCAGAGTTTCAGGATCTGAGAATTCCTTAGAAGGAAAGAACCCATTATAAAGCAACTTTCGTAGCTCAGGAACACAAGGATCATATAGCCTGCAAGCTCCTTCATGGTTATATTTTTGCCAAAATCCTATTGAGTAGTTTTCTTGAGGTGATATAGTTTGAGGACCACTTTTAGCCAGTAATAGCCCTCTAGAAAGCAAGTGCAGGGGAAAAAAGACAAACCCGATTATAAAAACGAAGTGATGGAAACAACAAATAGAACAACGGAAGCCATATTCAAGATGTGATTCGAAGTTGAGAAGCATTGCATTGTGCTCTAACCAGGATTTCATTTTAACTAGAAAAACCGTAGTTGATAACACAAAATCAAGATGATAATCAAGTGAAATTTTAGGTACACTAGGAAACATAGTGGCATGTTGACAGGATAGATCAATAATCTGATTAAATAATGATGCCACTGGTATGTTATGATTACATATGCGTTAGTTCGATTAGCTATACCAGAAATATACTCAATTATTTCCGCAAGTAATTATAACGGTAATTAATGAAAATAGGAAAAGAGAGGTCGTCAGATACGATTATGCTTATTGTTACATGGAAAAAATTATTGGAATCAAGCTTGGAAAAAGTATAAATCTTGCTGCAAGTGAAATATATTTATTTTTTGTCACAGAATAAACCCAAATACAACCATTATTGTAAGAGGTAAAAGCGTGAACCCATATGAATAAAAAATACTCCAAATCTTTCTGGTAATTCTCTGGCGTAGCAACACATCGCTTCCAATCATATCCAGATGTGCCTCTGCAGAAGAAGGGCACACAAAAGCGTAAAGAAAACATCTTTTTAATCTTTTGTGTGCAATGTAGTAGTAGCAAAAGTCGTACAACACATATAATAAATAAAATGAGGGAGATAGTAGCTAAAAAGACCTGGATAACTAGCAACAATAAATTAATAATTAATATAAAAACCTCTCCAAATTAATACCCAATAATTAATAACCTCTAATTTAATAAAATTTCAAGAAACCGACTACATTTTACAAACATAAATTAATATTTTTACTATATAATAATTAATACAAAATACTAAAAAAAATTAATAAAAGTATTAATTAGCAGAATCAGTATTACGTACAAAACCATTTATCTAAAATAGTTTATTTCTTTCTACTAGATATAATCTCAAATTATATATCTCGTAATATCTTACAATATGAGTAAAATTTGAAAAGTCAAATAGAGAAATATATGAATAAATAGATTCTGAATAAATTTTTTTATATCTCTTACATTTAATTTTTAGTTAAAAATACAAATCATCTTTACAACTATCTTTACTTGAAAATATATATAAATTTACTGTAACTCACAACAATAAATAATAAAATTAATAACTTGAATTTATATATATATCTTTCTACAAATTAATAAATTCCACTAATTAATAAAAAATTTGATAACAGATCATATTAATTTAGAGAGGTTTTACTGTAACTTAAACTTATATAAATCAAATCAAAATAGTTTAAACTAATTAAATTTATTATTTATATTAAAAATACATAAAAATCTATTAAAAACTTATTATTTGTACTAAAAATATATTATAAAAACCATATTTATATTAAAAATTTTCCAAAAGTAATTGTTTAAAAAATCAATTTTTATCGAACTGAATTATAATCAAACTGAATCAAATTAGTTTGAGTCAATTCAATTCTTATACTTGATTAAATTTATATAAATTCAATTTTTTCAATTTTTTAGTTTAATCTATTCGATTTGATTTACACCTATGGCGCACCATATCTATAACATGAAAAAAAATTCTCTTATTACAACATTGTTGAAAGTGCTCAAACAAGAGTGTGTGTGTGTGTATATATATATATATATATATATATATATATATATAAGGAAAAAGTATAAAAACGAACTGTTATTTTGCAATTTTTAAATTTTAAGCATGTGTTATTTTTTTTGAGATAGATTCATGTGGTTTACTTCATTAACGAAAATCAGCTGGCATGTTAAAAGATTAAAAACTAAATTTATTCTTAAACTTTTTTAATAGTTCCTTCAGGTTCAAGCGTGAACTTTTAACAGTTCAATTAGATTCAAAAATTTTATTTTTCTCTCAATTTAGTCAAATTATAATAAAAATAAAAAAAATTATTTTATATGTTAAAATGTGAATTTGTATTAAAAATATTAAAAAATAAAAACTATTTGCAGAATCTGTTCCATTTCAACGCTCAATATTTGAGAATTAACACATGTAGTATCAACAAGATCTAATTGTATTATTGTTCTTAAGAAATAATAGATGAAGAAGTTATTAAATGTTTTTTAATTTCAAATTTTAAATTTGTCTATTTTCAATAATTAGATATGGATCTACAATTGTATATGTATCTTAAATTGATTGAACTGCATTTCCACATAATATGCCATATCAATATGATTTAACAGAGAAATATTAATTTTTACTAATGGAATAAGCTATAAGCATGAATCTACCATTAAAACAAATAATAATTCATATTTAAAATTGTAAGAACGCAGAACTACATACCCATTTTTTTTATACTTTCCCCTACACATTATTGAAAGTGCCTTGAGAGAACTTGATTCGAGACTTCCCTAGTAATTAAGGTTAATCATATGGTTTATGGACTTCAATCCACATAATTAAGGTCCAAACAATAGTGTATGGCTGCCTCCACCACCTGCTACACTAAGCACAAAAACAGGTAAGCAACTGCCTAAAATTAATTAGTTGCTGCTAAAAAAAGACAACCCAAAGCTACAAATACGAACCCAAAGCTCCTGCTTTGGCTGGCAATGGTTTATCACGGATCAAGGATACATGCCAGCTTATTCCAAAAACACTTTCAATTTCTAGTGTTTGGGAAAGGAAGATTTTAACATATTCATATTTAAATTTTGACGTTAGATGGTCTATGTGTGGGCATAAAATTGTTTAAATCAAAAAAATTAATCGAATAGAATTGATTTGACTTTTTTATTTAATTTAAATATATATTTTGTTTGATACCTTTTGAACAAAAAAAAATTCAATGAATTCAGTTCAATTTGATTTTGAATAAAAAGTTTCGATTTAATGAACAACTAGATCAAATTTATTTTAAACCAAACTAAAATACTTTAGACCTGTAATAGGTTTAAAATTATTTGAACTTCATCATTTATATTAAAAATGTGTAAAATCTATTAAATACATATTCTTGATATTAAAAATATATTATAAGAATTATAATTTATATCAAAAATATTTTAAAAATTTTAGTTCAAATGAAATTGAACTATAATCGAACCAAATAAAATTGATTTGATTTGATTCAATTTATATACTTATTTAGTTCAATTTAATTTATATTTTTAAAGAATTTAATTTAGTTGGTTTGATTCTATTCGATTTGAATTGATTTCCTATTCTAAAATAGTATCAATTTTATATTGAACAAAAAAGAATATAATTTGGTAAACAGTATTTGATAAGGAAGACAATCTTTACGAATTGTTTATAAGTTGACAATTCGTGTTAAATATGGAGAGTTTGTTAATAGGGTAAGGTGGCGTTTATTTGGTAGCCAACTAAAATTTTTTTTTTAGTAAGTTAAATCTTTAAATCATATATATATATATATAGATTAAGATCTTTTTATATTTAAATAAATATAGTTAGTTATAATTATAAGATCTAAAATTTATTTTGAATATACATATTGGCATTAAAACCCAAGAAGAAAAATACATTATGATCTTTAAAAAAAAAATCATGATAATGCATAAAAAAAAATTTGTGTGTAAATGCGGAAGATCTGTCATTTATATTAGTAATCAATAGATGTGTCCTTTAAATGGTAAAGATCTTGAAATTAAATCACGATATGTTATGGATTTTGGATAAATTCATGGATTATTTAATTTCGATCGTCTAAAATTCAATCCAAATGAGGCCTAAGATATTTTTCATTTATAAAATAATATATGATCTTTATAAAAGAAATTATTCTTAAATTTTAGAATTAATACTAATTAAAGATTGATATTCAATACTACTAATGATTGCATATTGATTCAATTTTAAAATCATAATATCATTTTCATTATAAATTTTTTTAAATAATTTTGCTGATATCATTTTCATCATAAATTTTTTTAAAACAATTTTACATTTTCATCAATAATGGAAAATTCTCTTATCATCACACATGATGTTATAGAATAAAAAAATTAAAAATTTTTAATACATTAAATCATGTTTGAGATATAACTAATTGATCTCAAATTTAAAAATACTTCTAATGAAGAGACAACCAAAATTAGTTAAAATTCTCAATAATGAGAGACAAAAGAAATAATGAAAAAGATAAAATAGGATGAAAATATCTTCTTTATTAAAAAAATAAAAAAGATTGATAGAAAAGAAGGTTTATCGTCAATAATCTAAGAAAAATTTAAAATTTAAAATTTTAAAAAAAGACTGCTAAAGTTTTTTTTTTTTTTTTTTTTGCCGAATTTGCATTATTTAATATCAAATTTCGTCCTTTCAAATATTCCATTCACATTTTCACTTTAGCTTTCAAAATGAATATATAATAAGATAAAAACAAGGTTTAATTCATAAATTAATAAACTCAAATGAAAAAACATAACCTACCCATAATCAATGATAATCATAAAAGATAAATATTCGAGTTAATGAACATGATTGGAAAATGAAAATAATCTATTGAGTTGATATCATTACAAATCAATAAATTAAACCTATATCATTTTAAAACTTTTTAATTTGCTATTGATGATAACTTGTTTAATACTAAAAGTAAAAATAATATAATGTATAAAAGGCAAAATATATTTTGAGGCCTCCAAACTTTATGTATTTACATTATTGAATCTCTATATTTTCATTTCTATATATTGAGCTTTCAAAATATTGCATACAAGACTTATATAATAAAAAAGTAAATTTAAAAAATTCATAAAGAATAATCTCAATACAAAAAATTATATTGTTTTTTATAATTAAAATTACTTAATATATAGAAAATAAAAAAATGCATAATTTTTCATTAATTTTATATCTATATCACATAAATCTTTAATATAATAAAATTATAATTAAAAAAATATAAATTAAAATACAAAAATCAATCATATAATTACTTAAAATTTAATACATTAGATTCAAGTTTTTTGTATTAAAAAATGACTCGTAATATTAATACCATGCCACCATAATTTAAATAAAAAAAAGAGTAAAAACCCAAGAAGACGTGGGACTTTCCCTTTTTCGTTAGTGCCAGAAATGTCAAAAATTCATTGCATACCAAAAAAGAAAAATCAGAACAAATATCACATGAGCAAAGAAAATTAAGGAATGAGGCAAACCCATCATTAGTTCATTACATTACAGTACGCCATATATCCTTCTACACAGATCGTACTTATGCCTCCTTCTAGTTTTTACCTATATATATGTAAACACTAGCATTAGCATTTTTGGTCTCATGTCGTCATCAATCATCAACTACCACTCTCAGATCCAAATTGAACCAGAAATTAACTGCCTAACTTCTCCATTTCTCTCATTTTGACCTCATTCTACTTCTCTTGATTGTTATTAGATGAAAAGGGTTTTATTGGTTATCGAATGATACAGTGAAGCGGATTCTGGATTGCTGGGTTTGTTAAGAAAGTTTGTTGCTTTGATGTTTTCAACTCCCATGAGCATCCATCAGAGGTAAAACCCATGTCTTGAAACTTGGTTAAATTCAAGGATTGGAATTGTTCAGGTTAGTTGTTTTTCACTTTGGTCTTGGGGGTTCTTTGGTTTCCAGCTTATTTTAGTGTTCTATTTGTATGCACTCTATTTTTCTTTTTCTTTTTCCTCTGTTTTCTTTTGTTTTATTTTTGTGTTTGTGGTGAGAAACATGAGATGATTGTGGGTTTAGGCCATTGCACCTTTTTTTTTTTTTTGTGTATGTGTTGATCTGTTATAAAAGGAATGGACTTTTCTGGTATTCTTTCTAATGAATTGGAAGTGAATATCTGGGTTTTGATTATTTATCAGTGAAATGATTGTTTTCAAGTTTCTTTTTTGGGAAACGTGTTGTTTGATGTAAATGTGTTATCAATCCAGCTTTTGCATCTGGAAGTTAGAAACCAATATATCAATTACAAAGTGATTGCTTTGGAGTGTGTTCGCAACATGCTTCTTTAAGTCCCAATCTTGTTTTGGAGTTTGTTCTAAATTATTCATGTAATTGGAATTTTATGTGACTTTTGTTTGGTTGGGTTCGTTGGATCTCCATATATTGCATTTTGTTAATTGCAGCATTATTTTGGGAATAAAACGAAGGGAGAAAATGAGCACAAGGAACAAAAACAGGAAATCAACTACTTTCCATTGCAATGCAGGGAGCAGATTTTATATGCCTGTTCTGGTGTGGAGCTTGGTGGGGTTTCTACTTTTCCTCAACTGGTACTCCCTTGTTAGCCACAATGGTGGAAAAAATAGAGAGATCCAATTTCGCATGGGTCATCACCCTCTTGTTCATGAACTTGAAGAGGTGGAGGAGGAACATATCCAAATTCCCCCACCAAGGGGTAGAAGATCTCCACGTGCTGCAAAACGAAGGCCTAAGAGGCCGACCACGCTGATTGATGAATTTCTTGATGAGAATTCTCAACTTAGGCACACATTCTTTCCTGATATGAAGAATGCTATAGATCCAATGAATGATTCTGGAAACAATAGCTTCTACTATTATCCTGGGAGAATTTGGTTGGATATTGAGGGAAATCCCATTCAAGCTCATGGGGGAGGTATTCTGTATGATGAAAGATTAAAGACCTACTATTGGTATGGAGAGTACAAAGATGGACCTACTTACCATGCCCACAAAAGAGGAGCAGCAAGGGTAAGTTAGTAATTTACAAAATCTCACAGTTAATTATAGCTAGGTCTTTAGTAGCAATCCTTGTTCTGCTATGGAAATATTGCATGTAGTTTACATTTCCAATTACCATCCTTTTGTACATTTGAGATGATAATGTAGTTAATGATCTTCCTTTTTAATGTGTTATTCACCATTGTGAAGCTTAAAATTGAGGACAAACAAATTTTCTTTTGTGTTGACCTATTAAAATCCCTAAGTTCTAAACTGCATCATATCTAAATATGGAATATGTTTATCACTCTAATATTGGATTCTGTTTTATTGATTTACCACAAAATGAAGTAGTTTTTAACTTTGATAGTCATTCCTAGGAGGCCTTGGTCTTATTGGTATTGGTGGGGAAAAGAGATACAAGATTAATCTTTCTTATAATTTCAATATTGCCTGTTGTTGTAGCCTTATGAATGAGGTTTTCTGCTCATTTGGTGGGTTGTGTTAGTCATTTTCCTGGAGCCAGAGTATCAGATATTAAGTTAGTGATTTCCTTCTCTCTCTCTTAAAGCTGGTTGGCTTCCCATTATCCAAGTCTTATTCAGACTGGATAGCTTCGAGCAATTATATGGAGCATAGGAACTCATATAAATCAGTGAAATAGTGATTTATGAAGTTGAGAGTTATGGCAATAGTTGTGCTGGACTACAAAATCTGCTGTGATGTGCATGAGTTTGTTTATGCAGATCTAGGTTGAACTTTGAAGCTGGTAATTGCCAAATAATATCCACATTAATCCAGCCCATAAATCACATATTTAGTGTATATTCCTTTATTGATAATTGTTGAGCCTTTTACCAAAATTAGCCTTTGGCCTTTCAAGAGCATTACTTAACTCTTATAATTTCTATAACTATCAGGTTCTAAAAACCTTGTTATCCAGATGAATGCATGTTTGCGCACAACACTACATCTCTTATATTACAGGCTTTCATCTTCTTATTGCCATAAATAGGATGTAAGCATTTGTCTTTTGAGACATTTGCTCTTGTGTTATGTCGATGTTTGGGATAGATAATGCCAACCTATTCTTATCTACTATAATTCCAAAGCTAGCTGTGCTGATGATCACTCTTAGAGACCAAGGTCAAATCATAGGTAATGGAACTTTTAGAGAAACATATGATTCTACGTTGTTCTACGACTTGAACACGATATTTAGTATCAGTTTGGCTTTTCTGGATGAGGTTTGCGCTATTTTAGTGGGTTTTAACAATCAGGCTGGGAAGGTTTAAATGATGAATAAGGGATTGCAGCCAGGCAATTAGCAGGTGATGTGCTGTTTACTCTCCAAGATTTGGTGTGGTTCTGATTTGATAGCTTCAAGTGATTATATGGATTGGGAAACTCTTGTGAAGTCAAAGTCCAATAGTGAGTTTATATTGGAGGAAAATCATTTCAAGGGCACTATGATCATAAGGATGATGCTTGACTATCCAAGCTGCAGTGGTGTTGATGCATTTGTTTAAGAATGCATATCCTATATGAAGCATGCAGATTTAATTGCCAATCATCTACATTGATTCAGTCTGAAAATGGTATATTTGTTATCTGGTCTATAGTTTTCATTTTTTTTATACTAGAAACAAGATTTCCTAAGCCCTGGGATGAACCTTTTGAACAACTGAGTCTAAGTCGTTGAAAAAGGGCATTACTTAATCCTGTTATTCATGTGATTGATACCCTTTTTAGAACACCTACTTCACAAAAGACTGCACAATTTTCTCTCAACATACAAGATGCCTCATAGCATATGCTTTTGTCTTCTTATTTTTCATACATGAGATGTGAACTTATTTTTGAGCTTTCTGCAAGTGTAAATTTTAGATTGAATGTTTCCTTAATGCAGCATCAAATCCATTTTTGATCAAGTGGTCCAAATTAAGAATTTTGGATGTCCCTTATTAATGACTAAATTTTCCAGCAAAAGACAGTGGCGACCCTGTGCTTGTCTGCTCGTTTGAGTTCATTTGACTTTTATGTTAGAGGTGCATATGAGTGAGGCAGTTTTTTTATGACCTCATCTATAAGTTTGAGTTTTTAGGTTAGTGGTTTTTACAAGTTCAAGTGTTCAGATTTAGTTATTCTTATACATATAAACTGTTTTGACGAAGTAGTTTAAATGTTAGAATTCAAATCTTGGGTATCCCTATCTTGTAAATTGAATTCCCGAACAAGGTGGAAGTGATGTTTTGTTTGCTTGCCAACATATCAAGTCCTTGGCTTTCTCATGAAAGGCTTGTTGGGAACATGATGGATCCTCACCTACAATTTTAAGCATTTAGGTTCTGTATATGCTATTTCTTTTTTTTTTTTTTGGGCTTCTAAGGCATATTTGTCTAGATGTCATGTCAATTAGATGGAGTAACCGATTAAATCATCTTATTTATATAAGTCTATAGGCTACTAAACAATTTGAAACTTTTCACTGACTAAAATGCTAGGCTTGGCAGAGGTATAAGGTGTCAATGTGGTAAGGGAACTAACAAAATTGAGCACCTATTATTATTTTATTCAGACAAGTATGAACTATGAAATGATACTATTTATTGCAACACCTATTGTTTGATAGAACATACTTTTTTGAAGTGGCATTCTTTTTTTTGTACACCACAAAGGACTAAGTTTGGCATATTGTTTTAACATTATGTGGTTCCATTCAGATTATTGTCTTGAGTTCATATACTGTAGAACTTTTGTCAAGTTTTCTTGAATTATTATTGAGTCGTTATTTTACAATAACATATTTACTATTTATTGATCTTTTCTGAATCATGGAGTTATTTTAAAAAAAAAAATATTTTAGTCCTTAGGAATCAGAATTTTTTTTAATTACATAAATCTCTTTTTACGTTCAAATTTGTCACTTGATTCACTTTCATGTTTTAGTTTCTGCAATTCTTTTAAGTGTTTAAAGCGCCATGAGATACATGTGAATGCATCATATATTTTGCAATCTCTACGTACTTGTTCTTATTAATCAAAAAAGTATGGGAAGAATGAATGAGCTGTAATATCTGTATTTCAGTTCATATAATTTTTAAGATTATGATTTATTACAATTGTTTTTAAGCATATTGTAAGTGCATCCACATGAATGCATGTCAAACATGTTTTTAGCATACACCAGAATCAGGTTTATCATGACTTTGCATTATTATGCTAACATTTCAGTTTCTATAATTTGTCTCATGCTGTCATTAGCCTTGTTATTAGCACACTTAGCACATTTTATCCTTCATTTAACTACAAATGTGACTCATTAGGGTCTTTCAATTTTCTTTCATTCAGGTTGACATCATAGGAGTTGGTTGTTATTCATCCAAAGACCTCTGGACATGGAAAAATGAGGGGGTCGTATTGGCTGGCGAAGAGACAAATGAAACTCATGACCTTCATAAGTCAAATGTGCTCGAGAGGCCAAAAGTCATATACAATGACAAAACAGGAAAGTATGTGATGTGGATGCATGTTGATGATGTCAACTACACCAAAGCTGCTGTTGGTGTTGCTATTAGTGATTCCCCAACTGGTCCGTTTAATTACCTCTATAGCAAACAGCCCCATGGATTTGAAAGCAGGGATATGACAATATTCAAAGATGATGATGGTACTGCATATCTTGTATATTCCTCTGAGGACAATAGTGAGCTGCACATTGGACCACTAACAGAAGATTATCTTGATGTTACATATGTTATGAGAAGGATTCTTGTTGGACAACACCGGGAAGCCCCAGCATTATTTAAGCATCAAGGGACTTATTACATGATCACTTCAGGGTGCACTGGCTGGGCTCCGAATGAGGCCCTAGCCCATGCAGCTGAGTCAATCATGGGGCCATGGGAAACTTTGGGAAACCCATGCATTGGAGGGAACAAAATGTTTCGACTTACAACATTTTTTGCACAAAGCACATTTGTAATTCCTTTGAGAGGGCTTCCAGGTACATTTATTTTCATGGCAGATCGGTGGAATCCTGCTGACTTGAGGGATTCAAGATATGTATGGTTACCTTTGATAGTTGGGGGACCTGCGGATCGGCCACTTGAGTTTAATTTTGGTTTCCCAATGTGGTCAAGGATATCCATTTACTGGCATAGAAAGTGGAGGCTTCCTTCTTCATTGAGATTGTAGACGCTGACAGGTTTATACTTGAATCCTTCATTATCCTATTTAGTGTATCATATGCTAATGCTCTTTGCTTATTCTTCAACTTGTTATCATTTGTATTCACCTCCACAATTCAGAGAGCTTTTGCTTTTAGTCACAAATCTGTGTTATATGATGTTAATATTAGCTGAGGATGATTGGATGTTTGTAGAAAAAATATGTATTTATTGGTTGGAAATTTTTCTGATAATCTTTCGTACGTTACGTGACACCAACCGCTGTACGTATCACTTGCATGTAAATCATCTGCCTTTGTGGCAAGGCTGTGCTAACTTGTGAAGAGTTTAGGGGCTTTGTTATCTTGATTAAGTTTGGTTGATACGATATGTTAGTTATAAACAGATTTATCTATGTCGGACTTGGTGAATTTATGGACAAAGTATCAGTTAATGCCAATTCACTCTTGCTACTGTTGGATAATCTGTAAGGTGGTGAGTATGGAGGTGATGAATGTCGTTGTGCGATTTCTCAGTATGTGTTAGTATGTGACGAGATTGTAGTAAACTATATTGTGAATTTTTAAAAAAATTTATAGTATGACTAAAGTTAATTATATAATAGATGCTTTGAGAAAATTGAAAGTTACTAATATTTTCAACATCAAAATTGAAGTATGAATATGATGGAAATATTTTAAATATTTAACTAATTTTTTAAAAATATGAAAATTGAAAATATTTCAATTAAAAGATCATCTAACTAATTAAATGACATGGATTGAATCAATTGTATTGCCTGAATTATAAAGCAAAAACTAAAAATTTTTTTAAAAAAATAATTTTAAAACACATTATGGCCCTTACATAATGTGTCGTAATTGCTGTAATGACCAATATTTAAAACTATGGTGATGGCTACTGTTTCTCTCTATTCAGCTGCTGTTTTGACAATCTAAAGTGGTTGGTTTGAAGCAGGATTTTTAAGCTAAAGAGAATCACTATATATATATATATATATATATATATATATATATATATATATATATATATATATATTCTAGAATAGATTGTTTAATTAGCACGATAAAATTAGAAATCGATTATTAATACTTCGGTTTAATATTAAAAATTAAATCAAATTAATTTTTGTTATGTTGTATTTATAATTAAAGTTTAAATATTAAAAATGTTTTTTTATTACTTCAATATGTTATATTTTTATAATTTTAAATATTTTTTTAAGCATTCTTGACATCTTTTTTAATTTATTAAATTGAATTTATCAAATCAACAATCAATTGATTAATTAATTTAATTTTAGAAATATTGTTGAAAGGTCTAAAAGAATAATTAATCTCATCTTAAGGAGAGAGACAAGAGAGTGATCGAGATCTCTCCACGTACTCAAAAAGTGTTTACCACTGGGCTAGTGCCCAAGTGACCACGTGGTTATTGATATCATTATACTAAAGAAATTTCGAACTCCTTCTGCAACGTTATGAAAGTTGTGCAAGTTGATGACTGACAAAAAAGGTGGAATTGGATGAGATAGACCCACTAAGCCACCATTTACGTTAGCCAAATTGGGATAGAGACCATGGAACTCCGAGGGAGAAACATCCCACCACCACGACAAAGGTTGGTCCCCACCCATGTAAACGTTAAAAAAAGGACTCGCATGGTGGATGACTCTAAGAAAATGACCCAATTGGAGTTGTTAGATAAATTCATTAAAAAAGAAGAAACCTGTGAGTAAGTACTTCACGGTTTCACAAATGGGCCTCATCCCATGTAAGCAATGTGTTTTCCATTAGTTTTTTTTTTTTTTTTTTCCATGTTGAGACATTTTCTTTCCTAATAATTATGAATACGATTGCCAACAAAGAAAATGTTACTATCAGGAAAACTAATGCCAATCTGCTAAAAATTTATTAAAAGTTTTATCTTTTTGTTATAGAAAATAATTTATTAAAAAATTAATAATAAAATATATTTAAAAAATAATTATATCATTTAAAATTAATCTCATTGTAAATAAAATATTTTCATTTTTCATTTTTTTATCCAAATTTTGCTCACATCTAAGTTCTTTGAAGTATATATTAAGTATATAAATAATTGTACTAGTTAGAGTATAGATATAATTTTTTTTTATTTGGTTAAGTCGCTCTACATAATACACGTAACGATAAAATTTTAAAAATTTTAGCTTAATTATAAATAAGTTATTAATTTTTTATTTTAATTAAAAATATATAATTTTAATTTTTACTCATTTCAATATAATTTTAATAAAAAAATAAAATTAATCTAAATTTTATTAATAATTAAATTATTTTTCAATAGTATAAATTTTCAAATATAAAAGATTTTATTATTTAACATTATTTTTTTAGTGTTTATATCAATATTAGATTAAATTTAAAAGAATACAGAGATTATTGTTGTTTATAAATTTATTTTAATAAAAATAGTTTGAGACTTTATTAACAATAAATAAAATATAAGATAAGCACATTCTTGACAAATATAAATTATAATATTATTTAATTTATGATCACTATTATTTTAATTATGATAATAATAAAGAAAATAATTAAATAAAACTTTAAAATCTAAACTCTATATTCTTAAAAATAAAATTAATAATCTTCTCTTCAAGTATAAAATTTAATATTTTGAATTCAAATATATTGAATGTAAAAATCTAAAATGAATTTACATCAATACTCAAAAGGTAATAGAAACTGGCTAACCTTTCCTCTCCCCCTTCCCCCGTAACCTTTTCGACCAAAATTACCTTTCACAGCCCTCCAAACACCATTCCCAACCAGCGAAATCCAATCTTGCCACCATCTCCATTGCACTACAATCTTTTTATCAACAATCTTCCCCCCATTGGCCCATCTTCAGCCTCAAGTGCATGTTTGCACGTCATTGTAGTGTCCTTTAAGCTTTCATTCCTCAAAAACTAAGCAAATCAGGTAAGTGCTTTGGGTTTGTACGTATTCTAGAAGATGGATCAAGTGAAGACATAATCAAAATGTTCAATGGAATATAGGCTATCAGTTGACTTTGCCAAGTTTAATCGTAAAAGTGCCCTTCCTTCCAAAGAAGCCCAACCCTTCCACTAACCATCATCTACTCATAAGAGGTCATTTCCTAGTAAGAGAGATGACAAATCGTATCTTGATGTTACTAATGGACTCAAATTGAAAAGTGAAAAATTTAGGCTTGTTTCGGCTCAACTCCACTTTGGAAATCTTAAGGAGAATGAAGTATGGTTGAACAAACGTCTGGTTAGATACATCAAAGTGTTAACTTTTTAGGAATTCCTTAAGAAAATACATTTAAATGAGGCTATTGCAGACTGTTATTGCAGATTCATAAGAAGTAACTTGATATTGTTTACATTCAACTCATTAGACGAGTGTGATAAATGGGCTGAGAAAAATAAGGAATTGATCTCTATTTGGTTTGATGGTTTGGAAAGATGGAATTCATCCATTGTTTGTTCAAAACGCTTAACTTAGGTATGCTGTGAGGGAATTCCACTCCATACATGGTGCACACAGGTCCTATCCAACATTGGAAGTTTATGGGGGTCCTTTATTGTAGAAGATGAATCTGTCCACAAGCAGAGTTTTGAGTTGTGTAAAATATTAATTTGGACTGCCTTATCAGACCATATCATTGGAATGATTAAACTCAATATTGAAGGGTGATGTTCATTTGGTCAGAGTGCATGAGGAGCCATTCTCAATTCAATCTCTCAGTAACATCAATATACAGGTACGTGACTCAGGTTCTAAAGATTGTTTAACACCTAAATGTAGTAAGGACTATTCTGGATCCTCTTTTGTTAACAACACCTCTAAGGACTCCTTGAATAATGGTATCAAGCAAACTCCTTCTGCCACCATCCATTCACCTACCAGAAACACAATCATTCCAAATGCTAAAAAACAACACCCTCTTGATAATGTTATCTGCCTCAATAGATGAGAGATTATGGCTTCACCTAAAAGTACCCATTCACACATTATTTTCCCTACCCCGCAACCTAAATCCACCTACTTACTATCACTTAGCCTTTTATCTTAGGCCAACATGGACTTGTGCTTTTAAGTCAATCTCCATCACCTTCCCCCCATCCCAACCTGGCTAGCTCCACTTCACTTGCTGATACAAATATCCAAGGTCAGCTCAAAGATCTGTTTCAACTTCACGACCCAATCACAAAAGGAAGGCTCAAAAGGTTTAAAGAAGCAATTGAGTTATTCATACAATAAGGAATAACCATTGGACTAACCCAAGAAAAACAAAAAAAGTAAGAAGCCCAATTGTTTAGAAATGACTATATGGACTCTTTAAAGGAAGCCTTTAACTTGATCCATTGGAGCCCAACATGTGAAAGGCCCATGACCTAAGTATGAGGAAACTTCCTCATTAGTTAAATTTCTCTCTTAAAACTAATTAGTGTATTTACTTATATAAGAAACTTCTTTTATAATTAGGAAGATATCTAATGTATTTTTTAGTTATTTCCCATTTAGCTTAGGAGTATCCTTTTTCCTAAATAGATTAGACAGATTTCAAAGACTATTTAGGAAGTAATTCTTAAGGTTTCTAAAAGTTTTATAAATGCTATAAATAGCCCTTCTTATTCAGCCAAATCAAAGAAAATTTGAAGAATATTTCTTTTAGCAAAATTGCTTATGAGAGTTAATTCTCTTCTTGAGTTCTTTATAAGAATTGGTGAGATTGTTAAGTGAGTTCTTAATAATTTCACAAACTCGTTTAATCTAGGTATTAAATTACTTAGTTAATTTAAGGTTGAGATTAACACCTCTTGAATCTTTGTAATTCAGGTTGCTAGAAACAAGTTTTTTAGAGGTCTAATTGGGATTTAAAAGTTTATCTTGTTTTGATCTTTGAATTAAAGTTTGGGACTTGTGCTACATACGAATTAGGATCCAAAAATCAACCTTGTTCGTATCATTTGGTATTAAAGCCAAGGTTAAATTCAAGATCAAAGGTATCTATCTATTTTTATATTCTTGCATTGTTCTTAGTTCATCCATTCACATTCTTCACATTTCTTCTCCAATTTTGTCATATCTCAATTCTTGCATCCAAATCTATTTTGTTTTCATTGTTTTTACCTTCATTAGTCTTGTTTCATCATCATATATCACACTGAAAAAAAAAATTAGGTTCAAATTCCACCAAAATCTCATACTTGTGCAAAAATTCCTTAAATTAAGGAACTTTGCAAAAATCTTTGATT
>CATIWR010512255.1:0-25679 GCA_949677035.1 Omphalea diandra | reverse complement strand
AGCGAATCGGATAGCGAAAGGAAGCTTAAAAGGCAAGATAACCCTAAACGGCGAAGCTTTGGAGTCAAGAATGTTGAAAGTGATATCTGCTTACGTCATGCAAGACGATTTGCTGTTCCCGATGTTAACAGTGGAAGAAACGCTAATGTTCGCGGCCGAGTTTCGGCTGCCGAGAAGTTTATCTAAGTCCAAGAAGAGAATGAGAGTTCAAGCGCTTATTGATCAGTTAGGCCTTCGGAATGCAGCCAAAACTATTATTGGTGACGAAGGCCACCGTGGGGTCTCGGGTGGAGAACGACGTCGTGTTTCTATCGGGATTGATATAATTCACGACCCTATTATATTGTTTCTTGATGAACCCACTTCTGGACTTGACTCCACTAGCGCGTTTATGGTGGTGAAAGTTTTACAGCGGATAGCACAGACTGGGAGTATAGTCATCATGACCGTACACCAGCCAAGTTATCGGATTCTTGGTTTATTGGATAGACTTATATTTTTGTCTCGAGGACAAACTGTGTATAGTGGCTCGCCGACTCATTTGCTTTCTTTTTTCGAGGAGTTCGGGCACCCTATACCAGATAATGAGAACCGGACGGAGTTCGCATTAGACCTTATACGTGAGCTTGAAGGTTCTCCAGGTGGTACTAAGAGTTTGGTGGAGTTTAATAAGTCATGGCAGAATAGAAAGCATCCTCCAAATGCAGAACCGGACCGGAATGGATTGTCGTTGAAAGAAGCGATTAGTGCGAGTATTTCTAAAGGAAAATTGGTTTCTGGTGCCACTAATAATGATGCCATAAGCCCTAACTCAATGGTGCCAACTTTTGCTAATCCGTTTTGGATTGAGATGGCTGTGTTGTCAAAAAGATCTTTCATGAATTCGCGACGGATGCCGGAAGTTTTCGGAATTCGGTTCGGGTCAATTGTAGTTACAGGGTTCATTTTAGCTACTATGTTCTGGCAGTTAGATAATTCACCTAAAGGAATTCAAGAAAGATTAGGGTTTTTCGCATTCGCCATGTCTACTACTTTCTACACATGTGCAGATGCCCTTCCTGTTTTCCTCCAAGAAAGGTATATTTTCATGAGAGAAACTGCTTACAATGCTTACAGAAGATTATCATATGTGTTATCTCATGCGCTTGTGTCATTACCTTCATTAATTTTCTTCTCATTGTCATTCGCCTCCCTTACATTTTGGGCGGTCGGGCTCGACGGAGGTTTTTCGGGTTTTATCTTCTATTGTTTGATCATCTTTGCTGCATTCTGGGCTGGAAACTCCTTCGTCACATTTCTGTCCGGTGTCGTCCCCCATGTGATGCTTGGCTACACAATAGTCGTGGCAATCTTGGCCTATTTCCTTCTCTTCAGTGGCTTCTTCATCAACCGTGACCGAATCCCAGCTTACTGGATTTGGTTTCATTACATGTCACTCATCAAATACCCTTATGAAGCAGTTTTACAGAATGAATTCCAAGATCCCACCAAGTGTTTTATGCAAGGCATTCAGCTTTTCGACAATACTCCACTCGGGGTAGTGCCCACAGCAATGAAATTGAGACTGCTACAAACCTTGAGCAATACTTTGGGGATGAAGATAACAAGCTCCACCTGCTTAACTACAGGATCAGACATATTGCAGCAACAAGGGATAACTGATTTAACTAAGTGGAATTGCTTGTGGGTGACTGTGGCCTGGGGGTTCTTCTTCAGGATTCTATTTTACTTCTCTTTGTTGGTGGGGAGCAAGAACAAGAGGAGGTGATTAATTGTCAAGGGCAGGTGTGACAAGGTAAATTTGATGTGCAGGAGGATGTATTCATATGGTTTGTTATGTTCCACTTTGTTTTTTGCTTTTTTACAATTCGCCCCTTATTTTTAGTGGAGTTTATTGAGGTTGTGGGTGTAAAACTGTTGCATATGCAGTAATAATCTTTGAGTAGATTATGCTTCTCTCTCTATACATATTGTGTCACTCAATTGAATTCTTTAATTTTGGATTGTTGAAGGTTTTCTACCAACCAATGGCTCACTGTTTTAGGTAGCATGTGTAGGGTTGTGCCGAGCAACTGAAATTGCCTATTGAATTATAGCAAACTATTCATGCACCCATTATACATGTTATGTGACATTTAAAACTTCGAAAGTTGAAAGAGTTTGTTCAACGTTCAACATTACAGTATTGCTTATTTGTATGGTCTCATGCAGAAAAGGATGCTATAATTGTCCACTCCTACATCATCAGGACGTTTAATTATCATCTGGGATTTTTTTTTTCTTAATTTTTAAAAGGACATCTAAATTGGCTTTAAACTCTTGTCGCTTTAGCATCATTGTGTAGCTAGATATCTAAGGTGTTGATGGATGGTAAGTTGGTAACCAATAATAAGAGCATATATAGATTGGGTACAGTCAAGAAATTTCTACTAAGTTGCCTTTCTCAAAAGTTATTTTTCTAGGTTGGTAGCCTAATTTAGAGCTCTTTTGACAATTTATGTCTACCCGCAACAGATGCAAGTGAATTTGGATCACCATAAACAGAATTGCCTCTTTTGTCTCCTGTATTTATGAGTTGCATACAATTTCACTTCCACTTGCTTCTCGAATCATTGTGACATGTTTTTTTATTTTCCTGAACCATTTTTTCTATATATCGATAGTATTTTTAAGGTAGATGAAGACGGCCGGAACTTGAACAATATATTATAACAAAAAAAATGAATTGTTAGTAGCTTTCACAAGAACCATTTATTAGATTCCTGTAAGGCAAATATAGAAAGCGGTGAATTTGGTGTCGCAAGGCAATTGTAGTTCAAGGATTCGCTTTACTATTGTTTTTGAGGTTAAGATTTGATTACGTTGCAAAGTCGGGAATGCAACAAATGTGAAGGTTGATAAATAAAAGTAGAGTCAATTAGGTAGGCCAAGATTTCGTGCTTTTTCTAACACACGCATTAATCAATCAGTCATGTTCGGGAGAGTACGTTGAGTACAAGTCTCTTTCTCACGCCGCCTATATGCAGCTGTAAGGCTGTAGTTGATAGATTTCCTCGTGTTCACATTCCTACTCTCCTTTCATATTTCCACTTGAACATTTTCTGTTTCTCTCATGCCTCTCTCTCTTTCGCTCTATCTACATTGCCACACGCCAGCCTCACTGCACAAGTCCTTACTTCAAGAAGTCACCATCACCATTAATATTGCAGAAAGCAATGTACCTACACAGCAATTTTTCAACTGCATGCATATACATTCATTGGACTTCGGATCAGCCATTGCAAACTGGGAATGAAGTGGTTACATACCTTGGCGCTCTTTTGTCAACAGCACAGCAAATTTTATCATTTCGAAGATATATACAATGTAGGAAGTGGTGCTCTTGAGCATATTTCCAATCCTTGGCTCCCTGCTGAGAGGTTCAATGCTACCTAATGCAGTTTTGGCTGTCAATAATGATCTGAAGATGTTAGAGAATTTTGCTGATGAAAGGTTTCATAGCAGAGGACTGAGTGAGATATACAAAGAAACTAAGTGTACAAAAGAAGTCAAAGGATGTGTTAGAGAGAAGATTAAAGGATTTCAACTAAGGAGGGCTCATGATATGTGTCGGTTTGAATCAGGCTGATTAAAGTATTGTAAGAAAATGCTTTGTTAATAGATGAGCATGAAATGGGGGTAATTTGTAAATGGGTGTAAAAAAAAATTAGTGAAAGAGTGAATTTAAAAATATTTATAAAAATGAGGTAAATTAAAAAGTATTTAGCATTTATAGGTGGTAAATAACGTTCATCCACTAGTTAAATTGACAAACATTACTTTACAATCGGTCCTCATCATAGGGCCGTTAATACCACTTGGTATGCCAATTAAACAGGAGGACCAAGGAACCTCTATTCCTGCAGCGACTCCAGCACGTAGGAATCTATGCAGCAGCAGGGATTCAACTCGGGAATCTTTGCACATCAATCTTTGTCGCGCAGAGCTTGTACTGTTCATCTGTCAGTTAAATTGGACGAACTTCAATATTTATTCCTCTCATGCAGACGATGTGGGGGTCTCGTGCTCCTGCTTTCAAATTCTCTCAACTCTCTAAAATTAGTCTCTGCTCTCAAATTCTCTCTATTGTCTATATCTGTTGCCTCACAAAATTGGTGTCTCACTCTCAAGTTTCTTGCTCTCACAAAAAATTTATCCTGTGTTTCACTCTCCCTTTCAAATTCTCCCCACCTGCTGTCTTTAAAACATTGTTAGTTATTCTCAATTTCTATTTGTATCAAACTTTCTGAATATTTTTTTATTTAACAATTCAAAAGAAAATAAATAATTCTTGTGATACTCTAACAAGTAAAAAAATGTTCTATATTTATTTTATTTTCTTTTTTGATACTAGATAATAAAATATGTGATAGTAATTATATTTTTTTGTATGGTTTGCAGGAATTAAGAGATATATTATTGAGTTAAATTAAAACTATTTTACTGTGAATATGCATATAAGGTTAGTTTTACTCAAATAAATTTTGATATGATTCTGCAATATTATATTTTAGGTTCAAAAAAAATTATAATAGTTTAGGCTCATAAAATTAATGAAAAAAAAAATACTCATACTTAATTTTCTATTAAAACATATGTGTAGTAAATGCTATTAATATGGATAATATTTTCACTTAATGTATTGTTAATATTGGACAATAGTAAGTTTGAAATTGATTAAAAATTGTAAATAAAAATTTACAAAAGTATCATTATTTGTGTTATTTTTGTTTGAGAATGACCATTATTATATAATTTAATTGTAAGTAGACATGAATTTGTTGTTTGTGTGCTATTATATTGTTAGGCCATAGTACCATTCAGATTTGTAGGTCATGAATTTCATCTAGTGGGCAACTAGATATTATACTTTTTTTTGTACGTCATTAGTGGGCAACTTCTTTTTTTTTTTTAATTCTCATATCAAAATATATATATATATATATATATATATATATATATATAATCCAAAATAATCTTATAGCATATTTGGATATACTAAAAAAATGAAAAATATATCTCATGTCAAACAACATACTTCTCACTATTTATATATGCATAAAAATAATCCAAAGAATCTTGTAGCATATTGGGCTATACTCAAAAATGAAAAATAATATCACATTTTTAAAAATAATGTTTTAAAATTTTAATATTTTAACAAAAAAATATAATTGGAATATGGAATTTTTTTTTATTAGTTATATGTATAATAATCTTATATTGCATATACAAATAAATTAATTTAAATAATGAGATTATAAGAAGAATGAGGCATCCTAATATTTTTAAAATCTCATTCTAAAGTTTATAAAGTAAATTAAAATCTAAATATGAAAGTAAAATGAAAAAAATTCTATTCATATTTTATTTTTGGTGTAACAAATATGTTTTTATGGTAAATTAGATGAATTTATGAATGTAATATTTATGGATTTAACAATTATTTTTTTAAAGTAGATGAAATAGATATTTAATTATTAATTGTGAACATTTTAGATGATAGTCAATATTAAAATAGTATTAAGAAACTATAGTTAAGTATTTTTTTCATAAACTAGACTATAGTTAATTAATTGTGATTTAATAAATACTTAATTGTTAATTGTCGGTGCATTTCCTTAATAAATTTTGAAAATATAGCTTTACACATATGGTATATATACTGTTATAAGGGTTCTGTTTTGGGGGTCATCAATAAATTGTTTTAATATTTATCAATATATTACAATTTAGTTATAAAACACAAATAAAATTGTCAACCTAAAATTTTTTTATTTTTTTAATGAATTGATTGAATCCTTCAAAATAACTTATAAAAATCTCATATTCCAATAACATTGAGACTCATCATCCAGGAATCTTTCCTTTTTTTTTTTTTGTTTTTTTAATAATAATTTTATAGAAATGTGATAAAATTTGTATAATTTTTTTAAATTTTATATTTAATTATAATTAAAGTATTGATTTATTTGAAGTTCAAATATTAATTAAAAAAAATTTCTTCTAGATGAATGATTTTAAGTTATAAAAATTAGTTTAAATGAATAGTTTTATAACCCATTCAAAATCAAAAGTAATATTAGCATAAGTAACTCATTAAAATCATAAAACTGGAATTTCATAAGTATATTGAAATAAAATATTAGTTTAATTCTGAAATAAACAATACAAAACTCATTTATATCATAATTAATCAATAAAAAATTAAGATAAATTAAATATGATTTTTTTAAAAAATTAAATATGATTAAGGTAAATTATTATAATCTCTGAATAAGATGACAAATTAATTATTTATATTTTAATAAAATTTAGAATAAAAATAATTATGTTAATGAAATTGAAACTAAAAAAAATAACTCTTATTTCTTTCTGAATGTAGCTTGTCTATAACTGTTATCTCATTTAGTTTGAAATAGATATAGTTTGAAATAAATATAGATTCTATTATTCATTTTGAAAATAGATACAAATAATATATTATTTAATTGAATTAATTTAGGCAAAAAAATCTTGATTGTTCCTAATTCTTATTTCATGCAAACCATACAAAAAAATTTAAACAACAAAAGCAATACATTGACGTAAGCATAAAAAATTATAGATAAGCAATTGCATGGATGTATTACTTTGCCAGATTAATTTTTGATATTTTGTAATGATTAATTTTTCACATTAGGTACCAAAAGGGAAAATCAGTTTTTTATGATTATTTATTGGGATGAACACATTATTTGGAGTCATTTGAGTATTGATTACAATGGTGGTTTGTGAAATTCTTTGACAATTTGTCAAAGATTTACATTTGTTGATGTGGTGCAATATATAAGAACTGCAATGAAATTGCGTGATAACGAAATTGTGTCAAAATCACAAATGAACATCCTTTCTTGAATCAAAACAATTATTAGAAATTTAGGGCTTTTGAGATATGGAATGCTAATAGCGTTAATATTATATTTAATGATCTAGAGTTAGTTCTTCAACACTCATGTATTGAGCTATATATGGATGTTCTACGTGACGATGTAGACGATGGTGATGATATTATGGGGATGAGTAATGATGATAATGAAAAGCAAAATAATGTTGATGTGAATGATAATGATGATAATGAAATCGATGTTGAAGGGGGCCAAAATATTGATGATGGTGACACAAATAATATTTGTAATGATAGTGGGGATAACGTGGAAATAGACATAGATGAATATAAGGGAGGTGATGATGAATGGGATGATGGCTTTGAAAATGATGGTGAAGAGGATGATTTTGATCATGAGACTCATGAAGAGCTTCGTATGTATCATAGTTAAAGCCCTTTAAATTCACTTCAACCTTCAATCAATCCACCTAGCCATTATTCACAAATTAATATTGGGATGCTTAAGTTGATCTATTTACAGATCAAATATCATCTAGATTATAGGATTCATCAAAAGAGTTTAGCAAAAGGATGTTGTTTCCTACAAAGCAAATAATTTAATATGTTGTGAAAGAATATTCTTTGCCAAACATCATCAGTGTTGTTATTTAGAGTCTAAACAGAATGCATTGACATTAGTTTGTGTAAATTATTTTGAATCTTGTAATTATAGGCTATGGGCAACGCATAAGAAGAACTCTGAAATCTAGGAAATTACCATAGATGATGTGCCACGTACTTGTTCATCTCACATCATTGATGAAAACTACTAACAATTGGATTCCACTTTGATAAGTCATTGCATTAAACATCTAATTGCTTCAGATCCAATAATTAAAATTGCAACACTGAGGGCAGATATGAAGAAATAATATAATTACGAGTCATCATTCTTCAAATTTTAGAAAGCCAAACAAAAAGGATTTTTAAATTGTGAGGGGATTGAGATGACTCTTACTCCTAGTTGCCAAAGTTGATGGTTGCAATTAACCTGGATTTGAGTATGTGCTTGAACATAAGGACCACATTATTGATAATGGGTGCTGAGTTGACCCTCATTATGTACAATTTTAAAGGTTATTTTGGACCTTTAAACCTTATGTTCATGGCTTTAAATATTGTCAGCCCGTTATTCACATTGATGGAATATGTTTATATGGCAAATACAAAGGCATGATGTTGATTGCTTCTGTATTAGATGAATGCAATAAGGTTTTCCTTCATGCATGTATTATAGTTGATTGTGAAAATATAACAAATTAGGAATGGTTGATATCTCTAATGCGAAGATTTGTGACATCAAAAAAAAATTTGTTTGTCATCTCTGATCATCATCTCAGTATTATAGAAACAATGAAAGGCCATAGGTGGCAACCTCCAGGGCACATCATTTGTATTGCTTGCGACATGTTGTAGCAACTATAACAATAAGTTCAAGAATACTAAGCTTAAAAATGGCCTATTTAAAATAGGTGAACTCTGAAGAACTTAGAAACAAAATGTACATACATTAGTTATCTTTTAGTAAATAACAAATAATTATAATTATTGACATAATTACATATTAATATTCAGGTTCTCAAAATCAAAAAAGAAAATTCATAAAAACAATGATAGTAATGAACAAAATTGATCCAAAAAGTTATAATTAGGCAAAAAGATTGTCAATAGAGAAGTGGACATACACATATGATAATAGTAGAAGATATAGTTCAATGACAACTAATATTACCGAGTCTTTCAATAGCTGTCTGAAAGGGATTCGTTGCATGTCGGTCTCTGCTTTAGTGCAACACACTTTTTATAGATTGGTTAAATTTTTCGATTACAATCGAGCTATAATAAGGTGAGATATAACATTTGGCCATACATATTGCTTTCAAATTAGAGATTTATTAGGGACTTGAGAATTGAAGGTAGATCGTCACCATATCATAAAATTTAACCAACACCAAGGGTTGTTTGAAATAATAACAAGATATGATCATAGAAAAAGGAATGAACGAAAGAAACAAGTTATTGATCTAACTGATACATCATGCACTTGCAGGAAGTTTCGAGAATAAAAAATTCCATGCTCCTATGTCATAGCAAGTTGAAAGCATATTAACCTCGATTACCATTCATATGTAACATAATGTTATACGTTAGAGATAACATTGAAATGCTATGAATATGATTTCATTCCCTTTGGCGATAAAAAATATTGGTCAATTGTCGTTCTATAAAATTTAGTCCCAAATCTTGAATTAGTGCGACCTAAGGGACATCCAAAATCTTCTCGCATAAGAAATGAAATGGATTGGATATAGCATGCATAAAAGACTCATTGTAGTAGATGTGGTAATGTTGGATATAATAAAAAAAACATGTACCAATCAAAGATGAGGAGTATAAGTTTGTTTATTAAATTAATGACTTCATCATAATTCTTATTATTATCCATATATTATTTATATTTACATTATGTAATTTAACTATTTTTTACATAAATTCTAATAGGAAATGAAACACAATACTGCACATATGAACAACAAAATGCAACTCATATGACCAACGGAAATAATGGGCTTTTGGTTGATAGTTATGTAGATCCTAATGGAGATATGTGGTATGGAAAGAAGAAGTCATTCATTAATAAGTTGATACATGCATGCCTACAACAGGGTCATGCAAATCATATATTCAATGGGGCACATACAAAAAATTTAAATGAATTAGAATAAGTTATCTTGACTGAAGAAATAAGATGGGGAAGATTATGGAAAATTTGATGTGAGATGGAAGCATTTTGTAGATTTCATAATTTATCAATACCTAAAGCAACATCATCCAAGTTGCCTCGCAAGACTTCTAAAGATATTGAAAAAGTGAAACTATAGTTACAAAAAGAGATTGATAAAATGAATATTCATTTAGAAAATTTTCATAATAATAAGAGGCAATTAGACATAGGTGCTAATACAAATGATGCATGATAGACCACAATGGCAAATGAAAATGATATCTCAGACTTTAGCGATAGTGATGATAATGACTTTGTAAGTTGTTAACAAATTTTTGTCAAACTTAATAAAATCAACTATCATTTATAAATAATATTGACTGACATACATTGCATAAAATGTGATATTCATTTACTTATGTATAGAATTATATTGTTATGAATAGTACCACAAATATAAAGAAAGACATTATATTACAACGCAGGCAGTATATTTTGAGCAATGGGATGACAATGACAACTTGAAAATGAGTTTATGTATCCATTAGATTCATGCCAATATAATAGTGATGTTCTGTTTAATAAAATAAAAGAAGAGTGAAATTTTAGAGTCAAACAAGTAGAAGTGCTTTGTGAGTAAACAAGAGAGTGCTCAATTAAAATGCCTTAAGCTAAAGCTATTAAAATGGTAGTAGAAAATATGGAACAACTTCGAACGATATTATATTGAATAAGAGAATAAAATAATCGATTTAAATAAAACATTTTTCAATCGTCGAGCTACTGAGTTTATGAAAGATGAAGATATCCATCAAGTACATTTGTTTAGTAATATGGTAAATGATTTAGACTTTTATTTGATATTAAGTTATTTGATGAGGATAAATGTTGAGAGTCAATTTTAGGTATTAAGTACCAAAATTTGTACGACGATATGTAGAAATAACAAAGATTGGTCTTTTTTTTATTAATAATCATGCCTTACATACATCAGACATGAAAAACTTACACATTATGCATCTTTATCAGACATTTGATCATTTGATGCATACATTGGACATGACGTGATATTGTTCACTTCTGATACTGATAATTCTCTACCCACAGAAGAAGCTTATTCATTAGCTAGTTTTAACATATAGTACTTGCATCTGTGAACCAACAAATGATTATTTTCTTCTTTAATTCTCTGTAATGGAACTTCATAAGTTGAAACATTATCTTTTTGCATCCTTAGTGAACGATGCTTCACAATCGAAGCTCCCAATGCTTGTAAATCAACAACGAGTTAATTAGATTCATTTACGCAAAAGCTTCATTCACGACGCAAACTTGCATAATACTTTTTCCGATATGTAAATTTTTCACTCTTATAATCATCATTAAACCTCGAAAGTTTGCAAACTTTTTCCCTTCAATTATTTGTGGAACTTTTGGCCTTTAAGGGAATTGAGTTTGTCAGAGTCACTTCAGATACTATCATATATATAGTTATTATGTATATGTTATTTTCACCTGGGTGATAATATTTTCTGGATATGACTATATAGTAGCATTTAGTAGACGTGACTATACGATGATGTGACTATATTACACTCGTGACTAAATAATTATTTATTTAATATTTTTTTGAATAAAAGTGATTGCACATGCATGATGTAATTATACACACCCGCAACTATGAAATAGTTTATCTAATATTTTTCTGAATAAAAGTAACTACATAATCCTAATGTCACTTTTCATGTAATAATTTTGATTTCTTCTAACATGTTATATTTTTCACATGAATGATGTGATTATACACACCTGTAACTAGAAAGTTGTTTATTTAATATTTTTCAATGCAAAAAAAGTAACTACACAAGCCTAATATGAGTATTCATATAATAATTTTGATTTGTAGTTTCAAACAGATTAATTTTTTCGCATGCATGATGTGATTATACTCCAGTGACTATAAAGTTTATTTAATATTTTTCAGAAAAAAGTGACTACACATACCTGATGTGACTATTCATATAATAATTTTGATTTGTAGTTTCTGAGAGATTATTTTTCTCACATACATTATATAATTATACACTCCAGAGACTATAAAGTTTATTTAATATTTTTCAAAATAAAAATGACTACTCATACCTGCTGCTACTATTTATATAATAATTCTATTTTTTTATAGATTATTTTTTCATATGCATGATGTGACTATTTATATGCTAATTTATCTTGTAGGTATCTTTACAAATAGATGATAATTATCAGGGTCGATATTTTATACAACCTGGTCCAATTGATACTTCTTTATTGACGCTACAAAATAATCACCCATCACAAGTCATTTGCTTGAATTAGGTACTCAATAAAAGCACATGCAGTAATCTAACTTCATTTGTTTTATATAAAAGTACATATTGTAATTGACGTATAATTAGTTCTTACATTAATTAATATGATTATAATGCATATTCAAGATTTGTGCTTAAATGTCATTGGTTAAGCACAATTTTGCATAATTTACATTTGGATCCTCGATTAGAACCATATATTCGATAGACAGGATTTTTTGGTATTACACAATTGGGGTTCTTTCAGTTGAATTGACATCTTTTTATGCATAAGTAGAAAGATGGTGTTCAAATACTCATATGCATTGAATAGTTGTATTTTTGTTTTTATATATATATATTTTGTTATACTTACTTTAAATTATTATCTAAATTAGCTATTCATTAAATTTAGTCTTTTCTAAATTAAATTTACAATCGGATAAATAGTGGTCTCTTAATTTGTTTTAAAAAAACATAATATATTTAAATACAAACAACACACTATTAATGCACTATATTTTACAAAAAATAAATATCTTTATATGGAACACTATATATATATATTGTATGAAAGTAAATAAAAAATATTTAGATATAAACTTAATAGCATCTTCTTTTCCCACTTAATGATAATTAAAAATTTTTAAATCAATTCTACAAAATATTCTTTTAGTTTTGAATATATCATTTTCTTACTTAAAAGAATATATCCTAGCTAATTAAGATTCAAATTATACATAATGTCTAGAAATATTTTTATAATTATTTCTAAAAAGTTGATTTTAATAAATATATAAATTTATGTTACAACATTTAAAAGAGAATTTAAGTTACAACATTGCATGCATGAATACTATGTTGATGCATGTAAAATTGTTCATACATGGACTATTTTTAAAACCAAAAATGTGTCCACCACTATAAGTGGCAGATGAAAAATTGGTTCCAAAATTTTGTTGACCATTGATTTCAGTAATGTTTCACTAATGTACTAAATTTTTAAAAAAGAAAGTGTGTCCGCAACTTATGGTGGCAGACGAAACAATTGAAAAATAAAAAAATATAAACATTGTTGACCATGGGTTAAATGAATTTCAGTGAAACATTCATTTTACTGGAAAATAAAACATGTCATTCTTCGCTAGTTTAATTAGCGGACGAACGATTTTGACCACCCTTAAACGCTAAATAATTTTTGACATGCCTACTTTTTATAAATGATATGCCCCATATTTATAAATATGTTTTCATTCACCCAGTTTCACTTTTTTTTTCTCTCACCCTTTTACAAATTACCCCCATAAAATGCACCGTGGATGTGAAGAGCTGCTAGAGCAACAGAAGCATGTATAGTTGAGAAAACAATAAACAAAAAATAGGCATTCCGAGACTAAATACCCACAACCGTTGCACAACTGCGGTAGTACTAAATCAGTATAAACTCTATTAAGCTCTTGTTTTCTGAGTACTTTTTAATAGGTTAATATTCCATCTGCTCAATCAATGATTGATTATATACTGATTTTATTTGTTTGTTTAATCTAGAATCAAGTTGTCATTTCACTTTGAATGCCATAAAGAAACAAACTGGAATTTTTCAAATATTTCATTTAAGCACACCTTACAACATTTTTTTCAAAGAAAAATGATAATAACATCCATCAATCAAACACATTTAATTAGTAACTAACATAGACAGTAAACTCCAGCAAGGTCTCAACACCATCAGTCTCATGCTGATTAGCAGCAGGGAAAGTCTTAATAATGGCAAACCCTTTAGCATTCACATACTTTCCAGTGCCACCCATTATAGCAAGCTGAGACTCCGACACTGCAGTCCGGTGAACCCCGAAAAATGTAAGACTATCTTCATAATGACCATCCTGAAACATAGTAGTAAATGCCATAGTTTGACTAGTACCATCCACAGAACTAGTCACATAGAACCCTTGTGCCCTGCCTAAAAATCCTGACCTTAAATCATGCCCTTCGGTTAGCTCATCATCGATCACAGTTATCGTTCCAAACATTAGCTGTTGGAGAGATGGAAGTTGGTCTCCATTGACAACAGGGAAATTTAATCCATTGTTGTTGATAAAATTGTTATTGCCATTGTTTTGTACAACATTCGATGTGGTGCCACTTAGGCCTGTGAGGAAAGGTAAGTTATTGTTGTTTATAAGGCCATTGTTGTTGTTGTTTTGAGGCACCCCATTGTTCACATTGAGGACTGCTCCATTGGGTTTGGCAAACGGGACTTGACCATTGACTGCTGGATTGCTGACTACGCCGGTCACTGCTCTAGCTGTGGGGTTTGACCCACCAAGGATGTCATGCATGAAGAAGATTAAGGTATGGGAATCAGGGTTGGCTGTTGTTCCACTAGTGCCTGCAGCCACACTAGGATTAGGTTGTGTTGCTGCTAACGGTGTAGGGAATGGCTGTGAGGGCACCACTAGAGCCGCAGGATCTTCCTCATTGAGCATCCGAGCTGATGAGGTGGTGAGTGCAATGGTGAGGGTGAGGAACAGAAAATAGGCTATGGCCTTGTTTGTTATAGAAAGGAAGTTGTGGCTATCCATGTGATAGATTAAGGAGTAGGCAAATAACTAAGAGCAAGGAAACTTCTTTGGTGAGGCATTTAGGGTATGTAAGTACGTGTATATATAATATAGCTCTCGAGTTATGAAATAGGAGTTGATGAGATGGAGTTAGTACACTTCTAAATCATAGAGTTTTAGTTAGGAATTAAAATGATTTTATATTCAGGTGTGGAAAAGTGGAATTTAAAAAGAAAATATGGTTAGGATTAGGAGTTCAGGTTTAGCTCACCTAAACAAAAAATCCATATAACATTTCCAGTTGAAGCTAAGATAAGAGGCTTTTTAGCAGAAAATATGCTTATGATTCAAGTTCACAAAAGGAATCAGCTACTATCTATAATTCACATTCTCCCTCATTAGCAAGTCTATCAATAACTATATGTAGGTCTTTACACCCTGTAAATGCAGCAACTATGAAAGGCGTGATCGATAGCAGAACTAAAATACTGCCCTCTGCTTCCTCAGCCATTCAAATAGAGCGTACAAAGGATCCCAGAAAATCATCATTGGGGCATAGTAGGAGTTTGGCAACTATGAATCAGACACGGGGTCACAACTACCTAATCCAACAATGTACACGTGCTTGAAATGATTCTGAAACAAAAATGTCTTTCGATTATTCAAAACCGCATTGATAAAAAAAATATTGAACAAAAACTTTGCAAGGAAATGATCTGTCAATGGATAGTGATTTATCAGCAAATCATGACAGTAGCACTTCAGAAACATGCATAGATAAAACAAAACCTCACACAAGATGCACATGAGATATCAGCCACTGCATTTACTCAAATCCAATGGTTCAGGTCTGCATGGAATCATTCTGATACACTTATGTCTTTCATTTATATAACTGCGTTAGCTGTGAATATGTATAGAACGAAAATAATGTTGTGTCAAGGGATAGTGATTCATCAGCAAATCCTCACAACACAACTTCGGAAATACTAATTTGAGTACATGTGCAAAGAACACAGGCTACTGAAATTGCTTGAATGAAAAATGCAAAATTATATTTTAGTCTTCACCATACGGCAAAAAATGCGATATTTTCAATGTTTATGCATCAATTTTTGTTCCTTCTTTTCCAATATAAACTACAAGAATGTTGACTGAACAATTTCAAACCTCACTCTAACAAAATTTAACAAAATGTATACCTCTACAATTCTCCCTCTCTCTAGCAGTTAAAAAAATAAAGAGATCAACGGGACAAAAACAAATTCTATCTTCTCTCCTCTTTTGTATTGTTTTTTTTTTTCAACAACACAAGAAAATCTCTCCCTGACTTGTGTGCTTCTAATATTATATCAAAAACAAAGATACCATCTATCAAAAAATCTCCATACTAACATCTGCCACTAGCTCATCAATCAAAGAATTCTCTATTTCTATACCAATAACTCGAATACCATCTCCCAACTCCAACCACCCATCATCTTTACCCAGGAACTTCTCAGATTCCTTGCTTACTTCCTTTTCCTGGCTAACCAGTAACATCCACAGCTCTTCCTCAATCATGCTTTGCCCCTGACTATAACTAAATCTTCTTGCCACAGGTTCTCTCCATGTCTGCACACCCATGGATGGCTGTAAAATCTGTGTCAGCCCAGAATTTATGCGATCAAATAAAAGCCTCCTTTCTGATCTCTTCCAAGATACTTGCTTGCCATACTTTGTCTCCAGGGACTCAAAAACAGACTGACAGATTGAGCATTCTTCAGAAAGCCATGTGTAAAAGCCCAAGTGCAAGTTTGTATTGTGAAAACCTGCTTCGGTTAATACATCAACCAGATAGGAGAAATCTCTACTCTCTTCAATTCTGAATGATCTCATTAGGCCTTCATTTTCATCCGAGAGCTTTATGGATCCTTCCTCAGTATATTCATCATCAGTAGACACCATGTTGCTAGATCCTTTGGAGCATACTTCTGATCTCTTCGACTTTAGAAGTTCAAGTTGCATATGTAACCCTATCAAAAACAAGGATGTGAGAAAAATATATACAAAAAAAAACATTTTGGGAAAAGAATGCACATAAACTCAGAAGAAGCAGCATTAGTTTGTTATACCATGTAATGAAGCATTTACACTCTTAAAACAGTCAGAGCTAGATGAAATCCCTTTTTTATATAATGGTTCCAGCACAGAATTCGGACTAGGCTGATAACCATCCTCAAAGCTCATCACTGATTCTGGGTCTGTTCCAGAGCATTGAGAAGAAGAGTCTTCTTCAATGATTCCATTGAAAATTTCCTGCAATATCACAAATAAATACTAAATAAGCAATAAATGCAGAGACTTTTTAGATAAGTATGAAAAGAAAAACATAAATGCAAATCAATTGAATTAGGGGGAAAAAAAAATCAGAAGAAGCATTCAAAATATGTTCATCACAAACTATATAACAGTGAATGTGCACAGAAATAGCACTAAAAACAATAAGAGGAAGAAGAGCATATAGGTTTTAGGTTAAACATGAGAAAAAGGATATTGACATTTGCTTTTAGAAAAGGTCATAAGTCGTTTATATATTCTTTGTGCTTTATTGTTTTTGGCAACAACTTTACGAGCAAGGTTGAAAGTATACTTCATCAATTATCTTCATCTTTAAGAAATTAAAAAAAAAAAAAAAAAATCCTCGAAAGGACTACAATTCTCTCTCCAACATATGCTCCATATAAGCATAATTCAGCAGTTATTAAACTATTCTCAAGCCTTGTCGTAGTTAAAAAAAAAAAAAAAAAACCTATTCTGTCCTCCTAATAGATGCAATGATGATCAGGGAAACACTATCTTTCTTTGATTCTTCTTCAATCACATGATGATATTCTTTAAAACTATCACAAAACAAAGCCTATATGGGATTCCAAAGATATTTCACCCAATGAATCAAAAGGCCATGCATTGACTCTTCATGTTTGTCATGTGTAAAAGAAATGGTGAGATATTTATGTGTAACAATGTAATACATCAAATCTAGAGAAACAGATCCTGCAAAGTATTCCACTTTGTAGCTGAAAAACACCAACATGTATATGAAAGACAACAAGAAGCTGATAAATGAACCAAACTGCTTTGAACCATTTAAAACCAAATTCATTCGTCAGCTCATTCAAACAATAGAACTTAAGCATAACGACAAAGAAAAGGACTACAAATTTATAAACAAACAGATCTATCTCACAAATTTCATTGTTAACAACACATTCTCTACATGCCTCCATTATTTATCAAAAATAAAGAAAACAACAGTAATTTGTTTCTCTTCTTTTACATAGAAAACTTAAATGGCTTGAATGCTGGATTCCACCAGTACTGTTCATTTTTTAGCCTTCAAATGCTTTTTTAACTAAATTCCTCTTAAAGAAACAGTAAAATTTTTTTTGCAGGATCCTTTTCTTCAGTACAGGTAGGAATATTAAGTCCTACAGGATACAGATGTGCAGGTGTTATGCTTGGAATACATGTCATTCCCTTAGATATATGAGCAAAATATACAGATGTAAAGAAGAGTTTACAAGACAGCAAAGTTATTATAGCATATCATGTACCATTACTAGCTTTGAAATTGTAACAAAAGATGTGTGTGGGTGTGGGAGCATCACTCCATCATAGCGTGCGGATCTGACTATAGAAAAATTTCCACATAGGACCTCCCCCCCACATCACTTCCTTCTTCCAGAGTAATCACCTTAAATTCCGTTTAGCTTAGGCCTGGTTTCATATAGATCAGGCCAGAGAAAGCCTAAGCGAAGCCTGTCTCATTCCAGTAGCTCAACATGGCTGGCACAGAAAAATTGATACCCCCCAACAACAATTTATCATACTGTCCATGCTAATAGAGCGAAAGAGACAACACCTTTAGGGGCTATCACTAAAGTAGGGTTCAAGTAATTGAAGTAGTGTTTACAAAGATATGTACACATGTAGGACCTAGATGGAACACAAATTTCTCTGAACATGTGCTATCAAGGAACAATATTCAAGGTATTAAGTGTATTTTATGTGCAAGATATAACAAACCTGTTCAGGCAGATCCTCTTCCCTCCCTTTGTTCTTGTGCTCCTCCTGCTTCATCCAAGTATCTTGTAACATCTGATTGTTTTGTCCAGAGGGCTTAGAAACTATTGAAGTTTCGCTGCCTAAATCTGTATCCTTAAGTTTGCTTTCCAGTTCATTCTGAATGACATAGTTATTTCCTACTGAATGATTGTTTTTTGACTCAAAATAAGGTATAGATAGAGACCTTTTATAGCTGAAGTCTGAACTTCTACATTCTGAACCATCTCTCTGGTTAAAGTCCTGCTCACTTGACTTGTCCTGTACCATATTAGTAGACCCAACGTCTCCCACAAATCCACCATTTTCAAGAGATTCATGACTGGTCCTGGAATTAGGACTTGCAACTGCATTAAAGTATGCAAGAAGGGATTTGGATGTTGCTAAGTCTCTAACACACTCATTCCTGAAATTATCACAATTGCTGATGCCTGAAGAAATACCAAAGTTCACACTTCCATTCTCAGGACCAGCTTGCTTGCTCAAACCACACTCACCAGGCTTGTCAGGGATTGAAAGCATTTCATTCAGAGTTTTGCTCCTACTAGCCCTTTGAACTTGCTGAAACCCTTTGGTCATCTTCCATCTTTCAGAGATTTGCTTCTTATCTTCCATCATCGCATACAACTCATCTGACAGGGAAAATTGGCTCTTCCTATCAGACAAAATAGGAGAAGGAATTGTCGACTCAGATTCTTTTTCAAAGAGGTTACTACCACTAATTTCAGACCTTGATTGGTCTTTGAGCATGGTAATTATATCATGCCCCACTTTTCTTGTCTTTGCCCTCGAAAATCTAGACCTTGGGCAAACACGTACCATGCTATTTGCTACGGTATTTACTTGTTTTGTTCTAACACACAAATTTCCATTGTGAGTACTTAGAGTTTCCTTTTTCTTTGCGTTACCTGAATGAGATACCTCATGACATCGAGAAGCCAAAGAAAAGCGTCTTGCAGCACCACCTGCCTTTCCAAGGTCTGAATTCAAAACAATAATACTGGTAATTGGGAGACATGATCTGTTATTTGACTTCAACAACCTGTTCATATCACCAAAACGAACATCTTCAGAAGAATATGTCCCAAGGCTATCCTGAAATTTCTTCAGAGAGTGGACATACCCTGGTTTGGTTTTCCTCCTGAATTTTTTGCACATGCCAATATTTCTGCAATCAGAAGCACATGGTGATTTTAAAAGCGCTACATGCCCTGACAGAAAGTTGAAATGAACATCATTGGGCTCATTGAGTTTCTTGATATCCCACAAGCCTGATTTCTGGAAGTATTTTAGACTACTATCTGTTTCTGAGTCAGTAACTGTTGATGCATAGCGAGATTCCTTTAAACTTTGAGGTCTACTATCCTCTGAAACGTGTTTTGGTACCAAGAATTTCATCTTGACCTCTGATGAATCCAGATGAACTTTCTGCTTTTGAACTGGCATGCTATGGTTATTTTTTCTCTTCAATGTTCCTAATATTCGTAAGACATTTTTACTTTCATCATCCTCTTCAATATTCAATCTAAACGGATGGCATTTTGAGTATTTCTCTCTGACACCGATGGAAGCAACTCTGCGTAGATAATTCTCAGACAGCACTCTTGGTTTCTTTTGGACTGGTTGCTGGGGTGGCATTTCATCCAGTCCCATTAATCTTGCCATAACACTAGGTACAGGCTGTTTAGATTCCCTTTTTGCAGACATTTCTTCAGCTATTTCAAGTACACACTCTGAAAATGCACACACGTCCTATAAAATACAAAGGTGTACCTGCATCAGATCAAAGAGAACTACTAATTGAAGAAGGAAGAAAAACAAAAATTGTTCATATATCCCAAATCTTCCCCATTATAATTTTTTACACCCTCTTCAAGTTATTTGTACAACAAATTAAGCAACAGAAAGGCAGCAAAACAAGATGCCAGTAAGCTACCTATTCTATCTTCCTAAGTGACAATTAACAAATTTTGGATGCCAAATGTGAAAATTTTCCCAGGAAGCATTCCTCCCTGCATCCTGGAAGAGATTCAATGATATTTCAACATGTGAAGGACATTTATGGGTAGAAAATAAGTAGAGATCTACCAAAGAACCAAAACGAGGAAATGGCCATATAAAACCAAAGTCTAACATTAAACACAATCATGTAAAGGCCTCGCAGTAGAAACAGCACTGAAACCTCAACTTTGAACAGAATAACTGAAAAAAGAATATATATATATATATATATATATATATATATAAAGAACCATTAAAGAAACAAAATGAAAGAGGATAATAAAGAAACTGCAAGTAAATCCAACTGACGGGATCGAGTGATCAAACCTGAATACAAAAAGTAGTTTCTATAAAGTATAAACCCTATAAATATAATCAAAATCCATTAAATGCAAAAGTAGTAAAAGTCGCAGGACTTCAAAAAACATGCAACCACAAAATCATTCAAATAATTTCTCGTGGTAAACAACGATGAGAACGACATGGAGATAAGTGTAAGGTAAATATAGCTATCATTGCTATTGAATAATAGACACCACAGCTATCAATTTCTAATGGTAAAAAAGAATAAAAAAATCACCAACAAACTGCTAACATCACCAAATAAAATCAAGAACAGCAACATCAATAATAGCAATATACGGTTTCAATGCATCAAAAAACAAAATGATTTCTGATACTAACTATCGGACAGCATTCATATCAAATGCCACTACAGAACAAAAAAAAAAAAAAAAAAAAAGATAACCCACTTTAATAAAAGCACAAGCAAAAATAAAATCCCAACCAAATAATTCAAAGTCACCTCCCAAAAAAAAAATCTTTCTAAAAAAAACAAAGAAACCCAGAAAGTAATCAAACAGGTAAATGGAAAAGAGGGGGAAAAACTGACCTTTCTCAAGAGATCTTCAAATCAAGACATGAATCCTCACTTATGAATATCCATCACTTGATTCCTCCTGAACATGCAAAACTTGAATAAAAATCGCTTCTTTTACTTCCGCTATGTTTCTTTTTTCTTTTCTTCCTAATTACAATCTTTAAATCACTCTCAAATCTTGATTACTACGAAATTAATAACACTAACCTGAGCAAAGAAAGAGACGCGCCGGCATACGGGGAAAAAAAAAAAGAATTGGTGGCAAGTAACCTACCCACTTAACGAAGCTCAATTCACATTGAATTTAGCAAACTTGGACACGCAAAGCAAGCAACATCAGCTCTTAATCCAACAAATATAAAAATAGGATTTGGGTATTGATCTTTGCTCAAGAAATAATCAATAAAGAAAGAAAGAAAAGCATAACCAATAATATAATTAAAGAAAATGGAGCCTTTAAAGAAAAAAAAAAGAAAGAGATAAATGAGGAGAGAGAGAGATATTGAATGATTATTTTATTCCTTAGAAGAAGAAGAAGAAACGTGGAAACGTGTTGGTGGGTTTCTTTGTCGTATGTTGGGTTTTACGCGCGCATTATTTATTTATATTATATGTCCTGTTAGCGTATTTGGCCCTAAAAAGAAACAGTTGTTCCTTTTTTGCAAGCATCAGTGAGTGGATATAACTTGCTATTTCCGCTCTTGTTTTTCCTACTTACAATCTGGCCGTTGTAAAAGGTCAGCAGTGAAGCATGGAGATAGTGTATTTTTTGTTCTGCAGTAATTGTAAAGATACTGAAATTAGGGGTGAGCAAATTTTTGAAAAACTCAATAAATCGAATCAAATTGATACCATTCGATTTTTTTGGTACCCTTTATATAATATAACGGTTAGGTTCAATTTATAAAAATATTAAAATTTCAGTTTTCGGCTAGTTCGATTTAAAATGTTGGAAAATCGAATAAACCGAAATAATCGACCTTCAAAACACATCGTTTAATCTAACCCTATTTTATCTATTTGTTCTGTTGTGTTTATCTCCCACACCCAGTTGCTCCTCCCTTTCTCCCATCCTCTCTCATATCTTCTTTCATCTCCATCTCATAGTAACTTGATTTCTTGTCCCCTTCACGCTCTATCCTCTTCCTATTGTTCTCTGTCATCTGTTACTCGTTGTTTCCACTTGTCAGTCATCCTCCTTTTCTTGCATTCTTCTCTTACGGGTTGGCTTTTATCTTCTCCTCTTTCGATCAAAGATGTCAAATAATAAGATAAGACCTAAACATGATTACATGTTTCTTTGGTGGTGAAATTGGTTAATTGAACCAAGGTCTAGTGTTTGATTGAATTGTGTTTGGGTGGAAAATTATTTTAATTTCATACCCAAGAAATGAAAATGAAATTTTGTTTTAGTTTCGTACCCAAGTAACATGGGTATGGACATGGGTTTTAATTTCATATTGATGGACGTGGGTTTTGATTCCATTTTAATGTTGTTGCTTTGAATGGGAAAATGGGGTTTGTTCTTCTTTTAGTTTTTTTTTCCTCATTTTATGGTTATTTTGTTGGAACATTATAAATTTAAAGGTTGTTTTTGACATAATCTTTACTTGAATTCTTTCTAAAAAATAGTTGCCAATTTTAACTTTGAAATGGGCTTTTGTTTGGTATTCTTGTCTTATGTATTGATTTTTTCTTTCCTTGATGAGTGTTTTTGAGTATTTTTCAAGTTCATATTATTGTTGGATATATGAAATGACTCTCATTTAAAAGGTTTTCTCTGGGAAAGGTGATTTTCTTGCAAAATTCCAATTGTTTTTGCTCATTCTCTAGTGTTTATCAATATTAATACAATCATAAGATTGATTATGCAGGGATTGCAGAAAAATTTTTCTTTTCAAACAATTTTGATTTAGTGTCTATTTTTTGCTTTATAATTATGTCAATTATTTATTTATGCGTCAATTGCTTCTTTTGCTATTGTTTTTTGAAATTTTCCTTAGTATTGTTTTTTTCCGTAATTTTTTACATAAACACTAGATGTAAAATTTCAGTTAATTCAGTTTTAATTTGGATTTCATGAATTTTAATTTATTTGGGTTGGTGTTTTTATAAATTTTTTGTTCAATTTCATTTTTTGTTATATTATATCGGTTTATTCGTTTTAGTGTAATTCAATATTTATAAATTTTTGATTCAATTTAAAATTATATTAAATCAGTTTGTTTGATTTAATTTAAAAATACTCTCAAAACCAACCAAATCGATCAATTACTCACCTTTAACTGAAACTGCCATCTCAATGATAGATGATTAGGTCAATGCATAGCATGAGATTTACAAGGTCACTTTGCATGTGAAAAAAAAAATATATTAAAATTTCTTTTAAGTTTTGCTCTCATATACGAGTTTGTTTTATTAACATGTTATGTTGCATATTTTAATTTAATGATAAGGTAAAATAATTTCGAAGTAATACTAAATTGAATCTTATTAATATAAAAATAATTTTCATTAATACTTGAATAAAAAAATGTTATAATGCTTTTTAGGCATACTTGATTTTTATTTTTTTAAGGAGCTAAAAAGAATAATATCATTTTTTAAAAAGAAGAATAATATCATTTTGTCTTATAAAATAAAATAATATATATAATGTGTATGTGTGTGCATTGCTAAAATTTAAATATTTAACATTTAATTTATTATATAAAAAATTAAAATTTTGATAGTTTTCTCTTTTTTCTAAAAAAATTTAAAAATTTTAAATGTTACCATATTGAAATGAAAAGGAATATAGTAAATGTTATAAATTCTAATAGAAATGTTAATTAATTTCTATAAAAGTATAATTGGTATTTAAATGTTTATTTAAATATATACTATATATAATTGGATGTCCAATCAACTAGCTCATACAATAAACTAAAAATATTAATTTTACCAAAAAAAAAGATAGAAAATGATCATAATAAATTTCCATTGTTATTGTGTTAATATTTCTTATAAAAATAAAATAAAAAAGAGTAAGTACTAAAAAAATTATCTTTTATTAACAATATATGTATTTTTAAAACAAAATTAAATATATGATATAAATAAATTTTAATAAGGTTTGAGGAGAGGGGAAAAGCTCTCCTTGTCCCCTCATTCTACCCTTGTTTGTCAGGCTGTCAATTAAACAAGAAAGTTTTAAAATTCATAAGTAGAGGTGATAATTCTAATTAATACAATATGATAAGATAATATGAACCAAGTATAAAGTGATGAATTTAAATTTAGATATGTTATGACGTATTAATTTAATTATGATATAAAAACGATTTTATCGTGTTATAAATTAATTTGCTAGTTTATTATATAATTTCATATGATCCATAAAGAATATAAAAGAGAAGTAACTTCAAAATAAAGGAGACAATTTTTTCCCCCAAACATGTTATCTTTCATGTCTCTATTATTTATTTAATAATAGAAAAGTTTTCATTATTTCCACTCTTGTTTTATTATTATTTAATAATTTGGTGGTTATATGGGGTCTTGGATTGGATGTAGTAAAAAAAATAGGCACCCGAGTGTGGAGATAGTGAGGCCTTTTGTTTTCTGACTATTGAAAGATACCGAAACTAGCGCCTTTATTTTTGGTACATGATTCGGTCAACGCATCGGGGGAAATAGGGTCGTAAGTCTGGTCGTCAATTATTTGAAAATATTTAGAATTTAAATTGATATTTATAAATTTTATTTTAATTTTAATTTTAATTTTAATTTATTATTTTTAATTTGATTTTAATTTAAAAATTTGATCCATTGCAATTTAAATTTAAATTTTATTTAGTTTGATATAATTCAGTGATTCAATTTTTAAAAAACTTTAGATAAAATAAATCAACTAATTTTTTAATTAATATATATAATATATTACAGTGTATATGATTTACATATAATATATGGTATAAATAAATATATGTAACTTATATATAATATATTTATATATAACCTACGTATAATATATTTGAAAATAAATTATATATATATATATATATATATATATATATATATATATATATATATATATAGAGTGTTTGGAAAAAAAAATATGTGTAAAATA
>CATIWR010512254.1:0-13573 GCA_949677035.1 Omphalea diandra | reverse complement strand
AAACACTAAGTTGAGTGTGAGCTTGTAAAACACTAGTGATTGAGTGAAATACCCAATTGGTGAATTGGGGAGTGGACGTAGGGTTGGTTAATACCCGAACCACTATAAAATCCTTGTGTCTTCATTGTTCTATCTTCTTCTTTTTATCTTTGTTTACAAATTTTTATCCACCAATTCAACCCCCCTTCTTGGTGCCTAGGGCCAACAAGAAGAAACTTAACCAAATCCAAACACAGTTTAGTTCAACAGATCAATTGAAAAGCTTTTATATCAATTTTCTCAATCTATAACATTTCTCTGTCATTTTCTCTTTTTAATTTTAATTATACTCTATTTTTTAAAAACTCTCGACAATGTTTATTTTCCAATTATGAATGGAAATTCTTAATCCAAGTCAATTTCTTATCAGTTTATTAGTTTTACTATCCAAATTTATTGCAAAATGATTTCCATTGCAAGCCCATTGATTCATTGATGCTTTGTTAGAATTTAAGCAGATTGTGGTAAAGGAGTTTAGAGATTCATAATCAATTTTGATCTTAAAAGTAAAAAAAGGCTCAATCATATGATGGTTCGCATGGTATGCCCATTCACAAATCACTATCAATTTTTTTTTTTTTTGCATGTCCAATGAGACCTTGTTCTACATAGAACCAAAAATAAGAAGTTCTATTGAAAAGAGGTCGAGATATCTCAACTCACTAAAGTTGGTGTTGTTGGATTGAAAGGAATTCGACACCTTAAGGAATTTGGCATTAAAGGCGCTAATATCTCCAACATGCCCTATCATTGAAGGACAAAGTATTTTTACCATCTATTAATGTTAATGATTTTGACACAAGAAATATGGAAGAGAATTTCAAAATCCAAAGAGAAACGATATTTGAACATATGCTAGAGGAAACTTAAAGAAGCATGATAGAGAACTAGACAAAAATTATAGAAGAACAATTACAGGAAATTGGCTTTATTATGGCTAATCTAGTAGAAAAAATCTCCTTCAATTTGGCTCAAAAAGTCCTAGGAGTGAGAATCATGATGTTATACTTACAAAGAAAAGACAAGTTCTCGAGGAACTCAAGGGGCAGTCATTTGAAAATCAAAGTAAGGCTATTGATTCTCACAATTCTCAAGCTTCCTAAGTAGAAAAGAGTTATTTACCTCTGCACAGTAGAAAAGATGATAATGGTCATCAAAAGGCAACACACACTTCCATGGCAGGCCTATATTGCCACATTGAGTTTTTACTGCTATCAATCCTAATAATCAATCTCACATGTATGACAATAGTTGAGGAGTTCAAGTAGGAAACTTAAGGGGCTTGACACAAGGGAGACTTAATCAATATGCGAATCAATGAGTCATACAGAAACCATAAGCTGATATGGAGATGGTGAGAAATGTAGTACATGAACTTTGTAGGCTTGGCCTTAGGCAATGCCCTATGTTTCAAAAGCCCTATCCAAATGCTATTGACAAAGACAATCCCTATCGCAAGGGTTATAAAGTTCTTGAATTTACTTTATTCTCTATAGAAGAGGGGCAATCTACACTAGAGCATCACATTACAAGATTTGCAATTTTATATGGTGAACTTACTATTGAAAATTTTCTATATTCATATTAATTTAAAAAGGGTGTTAACCAAGTACTTCATTCATTCTACTCTCACATATTCTCACTTTATCTTTCAAGCAGTATTTACTAAGTTAAGTATCAAAGTGGACTTCGACACAATGTTAGATTTCCTTCTTATCTTTATTTGTCTTATGGAGCCCAAACTAGAAGGACTCAAGCTACTGTTCCATAATCTTAGAAGACCTACCTGGACTATCCAACTCAGTAGTGCAATAACATCATTGGTCTAGTAAGCGTGAACTAAATTTTTTATGTATATCACATAATTATTATTTTTTTTATGTTTGATCACGAACATCAATTAAAGAAAAAAAAATTAAAGGCAACAAGGCAATATGAAATCAACCTCAAATTTGAGGATATGTATGGCCACACATTTAACTCTTAAGCTATAACTTTCTCACGCTTAGGTTATTTACAGTTTTATATTATCATAAGATAAAGATTCAAATTTTATAAAGAGATGTTATACTATTCATTGTGGATTAACAAATAAGTTTTTTATATTTGACTTTTATATATATATATATATATATATATATATATATATATATATATATATATATATATATTTTTTGGTTACAATATATGTTTTCTACATAAGTATACTTTTCAATAAAAACTTGATATACACATGTTGTATGCAAGTTATAATTTCAACATTACATTGAGACAATTATTTATGTTTTAATAGCTAAGAAAGGAAATATGATTTATATAGTTGTATATTGTAATTATTTATGATTTGCAGTTGGCATTGACAATGAGAAAGACAATTTAGCCAAACAATCATGCAAGATATTTGATCATACATCACATATGCATTTTTCATTCATATTCAGTTTTAAAATAGCTTGAATTTTTTATATGCCTCAGTTTACCTTTATTCTTATATAAGTTTGCAATTTCAATATATCATTGACTTTTAATCAATAAATATGAGTTTCTCTATATCTTAACTAATATTTTAATGGTTTGGATTTTTATGCATTATTAGTCATAAATTGACTTGAAGATATAAATTCTCATTAGCTTTGAATTTCTTTATACTATTGGTAGGCTTTAAAATTGCCACCAGATCTTTATATTTTATTCTCGAGACATCTCAATCTTTATAACCTTGAAGAGGCATGAATTTCTCATATTATTATTTGCCTTGAAAAGGCATGATCTTATCATATTATTATTTGTCTTAAAGAGGCATGAATTTCTTACATAATATTAGACTTAGAAGGATATGAATTTTTCTTGAAAATTTCTCTACTTGGTTGTTTACCTTAAAGAGACTTAGGTTTCTCTTATCATCGTTTGCTCAACAATATATGGATTTCTCATTTCATTATCTGCTTTAAAAAGGTATGAAGTTCTCCTATCATTATTAGCCTTAAAAAGGTGTAGATTTCTTTATATTATTATCAGTTTTAGAAAAGCATGGATTTTTCTTGTAGTTTTTCTATTTCATTCTTATCTTTAAAAGGCATGGTTCTCTTTGCATTTATTCACTTCAAACAAACATAAATTTCTCTATGGGTTATTTTGTGAAAGTATATATGAAGCTAATTAGCCTCGTACACTGTGAAAGGGTCTTAATCCTCTTCTCTGTGAGTCATTTTAAAAGCATGTACCAAGCTAATTAGTCTAATACTTCTTAAAGGGATCTTCACCCTATTCTCTATAAGTTATTGAAAAGTACGCACTGAGCTCATTAGCCTAGTACATTGGAAAAGGTTGTTAAGCCTATAGTTAGGGAATTCTTTAAAACAAACTAATCTAATTCATTCATACTTAACATTTTTTTAAGTATCGCCACCTCAACACTGCCAACTCAACATCAACAAATGATTGCAAGTTTGGTTATTTAATTGGCTTATTGCTTTAATATTATCAATTTCATAAGCTCAACTTTCTAATATTCATCTTATTATTTTCTAATTATTCTAAGTATAATAGCTTGATTCTTTTCTCTCACAGGCTTCCCAAAATGTAAACAGACTCAGACTAGGGATACATATGATAGTACCCTCACTAAAATGGTCTAAGCTCACTCCCACTTAAGGCCCAACATGATATCAAGGGCTTAAACTATTTGATTTGTCATAAATCCAACTCGGTCTAAGATCGACTTTCATATAAAAAGCTAGTGTTGGCTCAGTTTATATATATGACTCATCAGCTCATCCTTTATTTGCATTAGGAAAGTATTATCCTCATCAAGAAGTTAATCCTTATTACGAAGAAAATATAGTTCTAATCCAATACGAACAAAGTTTACTCAAATCATTATATAAAAGGTCTCAACCAAGTATTCATTCATTCTACTCTTACTTTATCTATCAAGTTGTAGTGGACTTCCGACACAAATCTAGATTTCTCCCTCATCTCAGTTTGTCTAGTAGAGCACGAACTAAAGAACACGAGCCACTTATCCAAAATCCAAGAAAACCTATCTGGATTACTAACTCGGTAGCTCAACAACATCAAGTACATAGATGAGAATATCACATTACACAGTTTGGTATTAAAGTATTTTCAATAATTTTAAGATTTTTAAAATTGTTTTTTACCATTTTTTGTCATTTTTATTTTACAAATTATTAATATAAAAGTAAAAAATAAAAAATTAGGACTTAATATATATAAATTGCAGCTCAAAACCCAATAAATTTATTTTAAAATATCAAGGGCCTTAGAATTTTTTTTTCCCACTTAACAATCCTATGGCTTATCAAAAGGCACTAAGATAGCAAATTATATTCTTTTTTTATTATTTATTATCAAATTTTATAAAATTAATATATATAATTAGTTAATTTTAGTTTTAGACTTAATTTTATATGAGAATTTACCATTTTATCAAGAAGTTGTGTTAGCAATGTGATATTTTTTATATGTAGCAAGTAAATTAATTCAAAAAATAATACAAATTTAATAATATAAAAAGTTTTTAATCTGAAAATAATTCAAGAAGATTAATAATATAGAAATTTCTTTACATAAAATAATTTATAAAATTTAATAATGTAGGATGTTATTTATATTAGTCCTCTTTAAAATTTTAACAATAATAAATATTTAGTTTCTTATATAACAAAGAAAAAGAACAAAAACTAAAGAGAAAAATAGACAACAAAAAAGTGAAACTAAGAATTTTTTTATCAAAATAATTATATTATTATTGAAATGTACGATACTAATTGAATTATATATATTATTTTATTTATTTAGATAATAAATTTTATAAAATAATAATGTATTATAAAATATTAATAATAATATTTTTAATTATATTAGTATACTAATTTTTAATTCTTTGATTAATTAAATTAATTATTTAATAAACATATTAATTTATTTATAATTAGTATATATAATTAAATTTGATCTCAAATGCAAATATAGACGACTGATTGTCATATGTTAACTGACTGTTTATTTGAGACAAAATTGGATATTTGTCAAATTAATTATTTGACATATAAGCAATTAAAATTTTCATATAAAACAACCTAATAGAAAATAACTATTGTCTCTCCATGTTGAGAGTGTCATTCTTTTCTCTCTTATTTTAAGAGTTTCCATTTTCTTGTGATTTTTGCAAGTTTTGATTTTATTTCATTATGGAAAATCAGTTAGGCCACCTATCTCTAATGGCTAATAAGAATGAGGAACTTCTGTTGGAGAATGAAGGCAACGGTCTGCATATTGGCTTTATATAATTGATAAACCTATTAATTTTAATGTTATGCATCATCGTATGACCAGTCTCTAGAGGCTAGGAAAAGGGATTTACATCAAGGTTATCAATCCCAAGCTATTTTTATACCAATTTTTTCATTCGATAAATTTGCATAGGGTGTTGGATGAAGGACCTTAGATGTTTGATAAACATTCACTGCTAGTTCATCAGTTGAAAGAGGGCGATGTTCTTACAAACATCCTTTTATTTACCCATTAGATATATGTTGGAAGCTATTAAGAGGCAATTAAGGAACTTTGCAAGCTTTTTCTTAGATTATGATTCAAGTAATAGCACAAAGCTGTGAAGGAATTTTACTAGGATTCGAGTAGACTTAGATGTGCATTTACCATTGAAGAGGTGTAAGAAAATTTGTCATGTTGGCAGTGAATGGTCCTTAGTTCATTTCAAATATGAACGACTATCTTTGTTATGTTTTTTATGCAGTATTCTTAGCCATTCTAATCAATCTTATCCTATAAGAATGGGGTCCCATTGATGAAATAATGGGTTATTTTTACTAGCTTTGACTAAAAAATCATTTAGGTATGGTGAAGAATGGTGGCTTGGGGAGCAAGTTATAGAAGGGATATGATTATAGAAGGACAAAATTTTAGGTAAGGAGGTAGAGGTAATCTTGGTTCTAATTCAAATGATAAAGTAATCAACACCAAAAATGTAAGAATTATACATTTTAAGGCTCTTAGTAACTTGGGATATACTAGCGGTAAAAATGTTTTAAATAGTGGAGATTCTTCAAATATGCCTTTATTGCCCACTGAGTTCACATGTAAGGAGGAACTTGGGCTCGAGCTAGATGAGGCCTGTAAAAAAAAAAAGGTGGTACTTGTGAATGTGGATCAGAATAATAGTATGACTGCGGACCTAGAGTCTCTTCTAAAGGATGTTATATTTAGCCCTAAGGGTGTGGTTATTTGATCTGGTTTAGATGTACTGATGAATCAACAAAACTCGGTAATCAGGTCTGTCAAGTATCATGATAGGTGTTAGCTAGAATTACCATGGGCTTGGAAACCCATGGGCAGTTTTTATCTCTTTGTGATCATGTTAGGTCTAATAAGCTAATCTTTTTAATTAAAACTTTTATAAATTCAAATAAAATTATAGAAATAAAAGTTAAGTTGGGTTATGATTGTTGTATTGTTGTAAATAAGGAAGGAAGGAGTGAAGGGTTCATTTTTATTTAGTGTAATGCCAAAGCTTTTTTGTTTCTCAAATTTTCTAAACATCATTTTGACTTGCAATGTATTGATGGAGGATGACTTAACAATGTACAAATTTTTATGGTTGCCTTAGTTGAAATCAATGTCAGAAGTCTTGGAATATGATTAGGTCACTTTATAATGCTTCCTTATTACCTTGGTGTATTGTTGTCAACTTTAATTATTTACTAAATGTTGAGGATAAATAAGGGGTGTCAAACATCTAGCATGGGTTTAGAAATGTTGTTAATGATTGCCATTTGATTAATTTACCAATGGTTCAGAAAGAGGTAGGGGCACATCTTATTAGGTTTAGGAGAGGTCGAGCTTTTCTGTTGAATGTTTGGCTGCAACTTTTTCTTAATGCTTTTATTGCCTTGGTTTTGGACCATTCTTCATTAGAGCTTATTATTAGCTCTAGTTAGGTCTATCTTCAAAAGTTCCATTTTCACTTTGAAAATTCTTGGTTAGTAGAGCAGGAGTTCGCCAATGTTGTCGAGGAGAGTTGGGTGAATTCAATGGGTATCGATATTGTGGATCGGTTAGCTTCTTGTATTACTTCTATTACTTCTTTGAGTTCATCATTTAGGATGCAATTTTTAGATAAAATTAAAAGGTGCATGGCTAACATTTTGAGTTTATAAGACTTTATTTATACTGCGAATATTATTATGTTGAAGGAGAAACAAAATATGTTATCTGCTTTGCTCGCTCAGGAAGAGAATTATTGGAAGCTGAGAGCAAAAATTTTTTTGTTTCAAAGGGGTGATTCAAACTCAAAAATTTTCCACTTTATGGCCTCTTATAGAAAATTAAAAAAACAATGTTGGTAGACTGATGGATTTAGAAGGTAATTGGGTAGAGGATCAAGAAGGGATTCGTGAATGTGGCTAGATTATATTTTAATAATCTATTCTATATGGATTTAGCTAGTATTGAGATGGAATTAGGAGTTGTTTCATGTAGAGCTTCAAATGAGGATAATTTGTTTGCATTGGCTCCTTTTACAATGTATGAGTTTCGCTAGGCAGTTTTCCAAATGCATTTAAATAAATCTCTAGGATCGAATGGTCTTAATCTTTCTTTTTTCTAATGTTTATGAAGTTTATTTGGTAATGATGTTTTATGAAGTTTATTTTGTAATGATGTTTTTCTTACTTGTTGGGAGTGGTTGGAGAAAGAGTATTTTCTAGTTGGTCTTAATAGTATTATTATTGTTCGGCGTGACTCTCCATAGTTTATAGAGGATTTAAGGCCAATTTCTTTATGTAATATGATGTTCAAAATTTTATCAAAAGTTAAAAGTTATTCTTTCATAGTTTATCTCGAATGCCTAATTAGTGTTTGCTCTTGGTAAATCAATTCAGGATAATATCATAGTCGATTTTGAGATTATCCACCATATGAAATGTAAAACAAGAGGTAAGATGGGTGAGGTGGCACTCAAAATTAATATAAGCAAGGCCTATGATCATATTAGTTAGAGTTATTTGAAAGCAATGATGGTCAGAATTGACTTTGATTCCAAATGGATTGATTCAATTATGTTATATGTGTCTTTGATGGAGTATTATATGATTGTTAATGGTGACTTGGTTGGTCCTATTTTATCGCAGTGTGGGCTTAGGCAAGGTGATCCATTATCACCTTATCTTTTTATTCTTTACATATAAGGTTTGTTTATATTGATTAGGAGGGCCAAAGCTCAAAAAGATATTTTTGGTTGTAGGATCTATCATGGTGCTCTAGCTATATCACATTTACTTTTCATAGATGATAGCTTTTTCTTCTTTAGAGCAAATGGAAGAGAAGCTATGGTAAAGCCAACTATTCTTTTAACTTATGAATGGACTCAGTTCAGCCTATAAATTTTAATAAATCGGGTATCTTTTTCAGTTTTAATTTCTTACCCTATGTAAGAGCAAATGCTTTTTCTTTGCTTAATATTTTGAGTTTGCTTAATACGAATAGGTATTTAGGATTGCCCTCATTGATAGGGAGGAAGAATAGGGCCATTTTTACTTTTCTTAGGGATAGACTGTGGCATATGCTTCAAGGTTGGCAAAGAAAGCTTCTTTCGTAGGCAGGGAGGGAAGTTCTTATAAAGGTGATGGGCCAAGTAATCCCTTCTTTTTGTACGACTTCTTTCTTAGTGCTAATTTCTTAGTGTGAAGAGCGTGAAAGAATGATGAATTCTTTATTATGAGGTATGAAACTTGATGGTGGGAGGAGGATTCATTAGTTTAGTTGGAAAAAGTTGTGCTTTAGAAAGGATAGAGGTGGTTTAGGTTTTTGTGATCTCTATAATTTTGATCTGGCACTCTTGGGTAAGCAATAATGGAATTTAGGTTCTAAAATAGATACTTTAATTACAAAGATTCTCAATGCTAAATACTTCCCTAAAGGGGATTTCTTAAATTTGCAATTGGGTTTGAACCTAAGCTTTATTTGGAAAAGTACCTGGAGTATTAGATGTGTTCTTATATAGCGATGTCGTTAGAAGGTATGAGATGGAATCTCAATAAGAATCTAGAATAATGCTTAGCTTCCTAAGGATTATAATTTTCTAATTTTGTCTAATTGTCTAAATGGTCTGAATGGTTTAACAATTAGTGACTTGTTCATTCCAGGCTTTCAAGAATGGGATGTGAAGCTAGTTATAGAGTAGTTTTCTCAAGCCGAAATGCAATCCATCTCACAAATTCCTTTATGCTTGAATTATAGAAAGGATAAATTTATTTGACACTTTGAGCATAATGGAATTTATTCTGTAAAGTTAGGTTATTAGGTATTTATTAGTCAATATGATTAAGCTTGAAATTCAATTGATGGTAGAGTTTGAAAGAAGCTATGGAATTTGAAAATTTCACCTAAGGTTAAGATGTTTCTATAGAGGCTACTTTTTAATAGTTTGCCTACACAAGAGAGACTTTTTATGAAGGGCATGAATTCGATTAATGAATGCGCTATTTATGGTCGTTTTGGTGATAATCTCTTGCAAATTTTAATCAATTGTGAGTTTGTTATGGCTTATTAGGCAGTGGCTGGTTTGGTTTTAGATTGGGTGTTGATTTAAAGTTTTGAATTATGAATTTCATGGGTACTATTAAATTATAATAATAGTAATTATGCTTATATGGTTGTTGTTCTGTGGAGTATTTGGCGAGAAAGAAATTCAATGTTGTGGGAACAAAACCCTTTTTACTAGTTATGCTATTACAGAGATCTAAATTCAATGTCCTTAACTCATTGAATAGGCATTATGATGTGAAATGGAAAAAACCCCTAGGGCTTTGTTAAGTGTGTAATATGGATGTTGCTATTAATAGGGAATCAATTACTACTAGTTTCTAAGGGATGTGAGTGGTTGTTTTGTCACTTGTAGAACTGTTGTTTTTGTTGGATGTCTTCCCTCTCATATGCTTAAGCTTATGTTCTTAAGGAGGCATTGTTGTGGTTACATTAACACGATTTCCAAAAAGTTGTGATAGAAATGGATGCAAAGAATGTTGTTGATGCGGTTCATTTAAAATATCAATGATATCTCTAAATTTAGAGATATTATTGCATATTGTGTTGCTCTTCTTAATGCATATCAAAGTTTCTCTATTACCATTGTAATACAAAAAGTAAATGGTGTGGCTTATGTGTTAGCAAAGGCTACCCATTAATGCTAGCCCTAGTTCTTAGAATAGTGCTCCTGATTTTATTACTGATGTATTAGCTACTAATATTTGAAGTTTATAAGGCTTTTTTAAAATTAAAAAATATAATTATAAATATAAATAAAAAAAATCATTAAAAGAGACTACAAAATAGGCAATTCAAAAATTACTTTCATATATTATTTATTTTAAAAATAAATATGATTTATTTAATCACATGCTACCTCATTAAAAATAAATCCCTATCTTCCTCATTTCCACCTATTAAATATGATCCTCTCCTCCAAACTCATGAGGATATCAACAGACAGTTTATTTTATTAAGGTCCAACTTAGCTCCCTCTAAGAGAGGTAGGATTTGTAAGTCAATCTTGCTACTGTCTCTCCTCAGCAGATACTCCCCCATTAAAATGGCAACTACAATGCAATCTTAAGTAGCTCGAGCATGACCCCAAGTCTAAACAAAAAAATCTTTACAAATTGTTTACTATTTGTTTATTTTATATTTATCATAAATTGTAATCCTTTCTTAAGATCATTCTGTATTTAAAACTTGTGAACTGTAATTATACAACTATCCCTAATTGAAATGAGGTCATCACCCAACTTGGTTGGGATAAAATTTTGGACAAGGAAAAATTCTAAACCTAATATCAATCTATCTTTACCCTATCAAAGATCGTCATAATGATGGATCTATAGGGGACCTCTGATGAAGAAGAATATGAGAAGATTTAGGAGTGGAGGAACTCAACTGATGATGATAAGGAGAGAGTCAGCTCCCAACTTTGGTCGAGATAAAATTTAAGGACAAATTCCGAGCCTAATAAGTTAACTAGAAGGCCTAATCTATCTTTAACCCATTAATGTCTTTCCTCTTTATTAATCCTTTGAAGCAAACCTAAGCATTATAGTTCATCTTAGAACGCTAAAAGGCATAACTATTTCTAGCTTGTTGCACCCATTTATTAGAACTTGCGCAAGCAATGCACGTTTTCATAATTAATTAAAATTAAAATTCTTGAACTATCTTGAACATGCAATCCTGCATTCAATTAGTACATTTTCCTTTCTTTCATCCAATTCTTCGACAATGTAATCTATTTTACATATATATTAACATATAAATACAATAAAACTGACCCAGGAATTGCTATATTCATTGGTCGGGGTAATTTTGCAATTACTGGGTAACGTATGAGCGGTTATATTGTGGGGGGCTTATTTTCAGGGACTTGATGAACTTTTCCTTGCTTCATTCTCTGTTCCGGGGGCGGTTTTGGGATTCTGTGGGATTCTTTGGGCAAATATGGAGTGAGGGTAGGGGCTCTCTTGACTTCTTGCATCTGGTGCCTTCTTTTTCCTCCGTTGAAGCAGCTGCTTCTTTGGTCCTTGGCTCACATGCGTGGAGGATGAAGATAATTAATCTATTTTTTAAATGGGTTTCCTAATTCATAAGTATCTGTCAAGTTATCATTATGGGAAGGATTTTAAAAACAAGGATCAAAATGTTTGCAGAATTATGACTTGGATGAACCAATCTTTTCTTCCGTGATGATTATTACGTAAAAAGTCCATTATGTTAACCAATTTATTGGCATTATTTTAGAAATATAAATTGGTTTCCAAAATATTTTTAAAAATATAGATTGAAGACCCTCCGTAGGAAAATTTTATGGATGCTTAATATTTGTCTACTATAATAATATATGAATATTATAATAATATGTGAATTAAACCAAGGTCATGAGAAGTTAGATATAAAATAGGAATAATTTATGGTATTTTAGCTAAATTTGGACTGTTGTGATTATTGTGTCAGAAGCCTCACATCTCTGTGCATGGTAACGCTTTTTTTTTTTTTTTTTTAAGATAGATTGATTTGAAATACATGCAGATTAAAAAAAAAAAAATATCAGAGATCGTTATGTTAAAGGGGAAAAAATATTACTGATATTTGACTATTTACTGTAACAATATATTATTATAATAATATTTGAACTATACCAAGTTCATGAGAAGGTAGAAATGCAACAGGAATGATTTACTAAGGGTGAATGCGGTGGGGATTTGAAATTCTTTTGGAATCATTCCAAATTTTTGAAAAACTTTTTTTAAAAAAATGATATCATTTCAAAATTTCGAGATAATTCAGTTTGATTTTTGGTTCTTTTAATATGATTCAATTTGATTTGGTACTGTTCGAATATTCGTATTTCTAACTTTTAATTATCAAAATTTTCATATTATTAAAAAAATTTAAGTGTATCACTTTTTAAAATAAATAATATATTATTATATTTATATAATAATTGAAATTGAGAATCTCAATTTCAGTAAATTGATTAATTTAGTATGTATAAAATTTTCATTTCATATCAATTATTAATAATAATTAGTTAAATATTTTATTCAACCATTCAATTAAAAAGGGCAAAAATTTATAGAAAATGAGTAAAATTATTGATAATTTATTACATATTTTATTTGAATAATCATTTAAATAATTAATTAAAATTGATAAGTTTAATATTTAAATTAAAATTTTGATTAGTTTTATATATCATATAGGTTGAATGTTATATATATATATATATATATATATATATATATATATATATATATATATATATATATATATATATCTGTGTGTGTGCATGCACGCATGTTCAGTTTTAGTTATTTTGATCCGGTTCGGAAGTGAGACTGTTCTAATTTGATTATCTATTGAGAGATATAAAAAAAGTCGAAATCGTTCATTTATTTTATTTGTAAAATTATTTTCAATTTAAAATCAGTCCAATTGAATGCTTTAGTTCAGTTTGAAAATTGCATGCATCTCGTACTCAGCCCTATGATTCACAGTATTTTAGCTTGCTTTGGACTGTTGATATTATTGTATCAGAAGTGTCCTATGTCCCCGGAACCAATAGCCAATTTTTTAAAGATAAGTTGATTTGAAATGCACGCAGATAAAAAAATAATAATAATAAGGGATCATTATGTTGAAGGGAAAAAAAATATTACTGATATTTGACTATTATAATATGGATTAGGTAGAAAGAGGAAATCTAACGTCAAGACCTATTTATACCCTCTATATTTGCTAACAACTTGATAATCTATGCACGCCAGACGATTCCGTTTGCCTCATATAGTTATGTTTCCGTTCAGTTAAATTAGCAATGAAGTTGGCAGTTAACTCATGCGACTAACTAAAAAAATGCACTGTTCCACTTAACCAAGACTTGAAATTGAAAGAATTTGCTTTTACCCGGTTTTTAGGCTGCCTCATTCCTTAAGCCATTTCA
>CATIWR010512242.1:0-58689 GCA_949677035.1 Omphalea diandra | reverse complement strand
TATATATATATATATATATATATATATATATATATATATATATATATATATATATATAAACAATAATAATTTTATCAACCACTTAATATTAATTGGTCGTCCACAATCAACAAATAGTAAGTCTCTTATTTCATGTTTTTTTGCTTCCTTTAAGCTAGGTGTTTTAATTGCCCTCTATTTTGGATTTTTTTTTATTGTTCTTATGTTGAATTTAGGGATATAGATGAATTGAGACGGCTCACAAATTATTCTAGATCAATATAAGAAATATTAAAAATTGACTCGAGATTAATCAAGCCGAGCTTGATCTACTCGAGTAATGGAGCGAGTATCAAATACTCAACTCAAGAGGCTCACGAACCTAATCGAGTTTGTTCATATTTACAATATTATTCAATCGAGTTTAATCAAACTAAAATTTCAATTTACAGTATTTACAAAATTATATAACTAAATGAGTTTAATTGGGTCAAACTTGAGTATTTGAGTATTCGATTGAGCTTAAGTTTGTGCTCCTGCTTGAGTTTCAAATTTTAAAATCAAGTTCAAATTTGATAAGATTCGACTCAATTCGGCTTGATTATATCCTTAGGGTTTGTTTAGATTGAGAGTTTATAAAGGGTTGGAAGAGTTATTAATGAAATGAAATGGATGAATTTGATTTGGAAAGAAAGTGTTAAATTATATTTGCATTTGGTATGGTGGGAATGGAAAGGAAGACTTTGAGTTTGAAACCTATGGAAACATCCCAATTTGGAGTGTTTCAATATAAGGGTTGGGATGAGTTTGGATGGGTTTAGCAAACCCTTGAGAACCAGTTCATTCCACTCCAATACTTTTTATTCAAACATAAAACCATTTTATAAACCAGCCTTTTTCATTCCATTCCTTTATAAACCTCCAATCCAAACAAGCCCTTAGCTAAATGGTTGATTACACTTATTATTTTTTTTTCATTGAAGCTGTCTGTTGCTTTTTTAAAAAAATAAAATAAAAAGGGCGCTTCAAAATGGCTAGTCTTGCCCTTGCCCTATCCACCTATCCGCACGGCCTAGTCTTGGCTGGCTATGCTGACTGCTAAGACTGGCGTGCTTAAGTTAGGCTATTTGTTACTCCATATCAATGGGATGCTAAAGCTAAAGCCAGATTAGTAAACTACAAATAAAATGCCAGTACGTTTGGACCATTATCTATCGCGTGCTCTGCTCTGCGACCCCTTTATTGAATTTACTGGGCGTGAAGTTCATATTTTCTGTAATGTTGGTGCAGGACGTATTCGGTTCCAAATTTTGGTGTCTTTAAGTAATCAAAATTCCATTTTATTGTTAGATGAAGAGAATTGTTCTGGTTGAAAAAAAAGGAATTGTTAGAATAATTAATTAATAAAATATAAAAAAATGGAGCATATAATTGGCATCAAATATGGATTTAAAGGTTACTCATATTTTTTTATGAAGAAAATATCATCGCAGATAAATAATCTCGTGAAAAACTTCATCTTAATTAAGATTTTTGAAATTTCCAGACGCTCAACTGTTATTTTCCCTTTTTAGCTCATGAGAGTCAAGGCCGTGAGCATTATAAATTTTCTTGATTGATCTTATGTTTGTTTCTTTGGGTTGTATTCTTTTCTTTTATTGCTGCATTTTCATTTTATTATTTTTATATAATATACGGTTTTAGAAGGCATATTATATTTAGTGCTATAAAAAAGTCAGTCTAGTTAAGATATTTTGATGCATCTCTGATATTTTCTAGCTATTTTTATTCAAAAAAAAATTGGCATCAAATACATATAATATAATTTAAAAACTAATAATTGACATCTCGATTATTTTCTATAAAACAAAAGAGCAAAAGAATCAAAAATAGTTTTGGGATATTTAATTTCAGGTTTTGTCAATCAGATTTACATTATTAGAAAATGTAATTTAATTCCCTTATTATTATTTGTCAATCAGATTTACATGATTACAAAAGCTAATTTAATTCCCTTATTATAATTTAGTACCGAAATTAAGATATCTAATCATGATTAGTTATTCACATGACATCTTGATTAGGGGTTATTTGTTTTTCTTTTTGAGAGTTTTTTATTTTTAAATTTATAAAAGTTATATAATATATGTTTGGTTAGTATATTAATTTCAGTTCAAAACGGGAATTGTATTAAAAAAATCAGTTTGAAAACTTTTCATCAATTGAGGTACATTATAAATGAAAATATATATTCATATTAGTAATTACATATAAAAATAATAATTTCACTAAATACTTAATATTAATGAGTAATCAATTATCAACAATTAATAAGTAATAGTAAAACAAAAAAGCTCTATAAGAAAACATTTGGCAAATGTCATTTGCTCAAGTCAACAAAAAAATAAATAAATAAGGAGTACTAATATCTAACAAATGGTAAAGATATCAAATATATAATTTAATCACTAATTAAAACTTAAAGATGATGCTAATTAGGTTGTTGGTGATTGTCATTTTCATAAGTCAAAACCTGGCCAAACCATGCCATATTCCAAACGAACACTTTCTGCACATATGATTAGATTGCAAATAGAGAGAGATCCATATCAGAGGGCATTGCTTCCCTTTCATCCTTCAAACTTTAAAATAGAAGAGAGCATTGCAAAAAGAAAAACTAGCAGATATTCTTATTCTCTCCATGAACGCATATCTGCAAATCCAATATGCTTAAAGAACCAAGAATATATGTATCAAGAAAGTGCAATTATTTAATCCATAATCTTTCTATTAATTTATACTCACGCTTACGGCAACTATCATGGCCATCATCAATGGTGGTCTGACAATTAACACTTTCTATAAAGCCCCGATTAAACAAAAATTGTTGATTAGCTATATTAACCTTTTCTTTCTAGTATTAAGTTGTGCCTGTGGCATGCTTTTAATTCATAGGGTATACATATATATTCTAAGCTTTTGCATTGAACTTGAATTGCACGTAAAGATTAATGCACCTATTTCCATAATAATAATAATAATAGCAGTGATAAGCTCAAAAGCATACCTATTAGATTTTGGGTGATGATGCGTATCCGCAGCTGAAGCGCAAAATATATATACTGCACTGTACCCGAAGAAGGGCAACTTGATTAGTCCAGCATATAAAAACTGTATATAAAATTCTCTCGTCTTCTTTTTCATTTGTTTTGGTTATTTCAGAATAAAAAAAAAAAGGGTCAATGGGTTAGTTCAACTTAAGGTGTGTATATTTTTTTTTTCTTTTTTTAGGGATCAAACTTGAGAAACATAGTTTGTTTCATTCATTCAACTAATTGGACTCAGAAGGTGTCACATCCAAGAGAAAGAAGGTTTTTTTTTTTTTTTTTTTTTCTAATAAACAAGGCCTGCATTGCATTATGAAGAAGATTAACAAGCCAGATGTTTGTGTACAAAAAAAAAAAATTGAGAGAAAATGTCATGGCACACACTAGATCAAGAGTTTAAAGTTTCATAACATTAATTCTTTTTAAATATTTTCTGTGTACAGAAAAAAATTGAGAGAAAATGTCACGGGACACACTAGATCATGCGACTTTAAATTTCAAAATTGTAACCAATGTAATTGTAAGTTTATCTATACAGCATAATCTGATTGGTCGGTCTATAATCTATCACGTGGATTAAATTTATTCAAGTATTTTTCATAACAAATACAATCTATCAACAATGATATATAAAATTGATGTTTTAGCCCAATGATAAAGTGAGATTATGCAAATTTGAATATTAGGATTCAGATTTTATTAGTGTAATCTTTATTTTTAATATTAACAAAGAACATGACATACTAATACTCAAAAATTCGAATGAAATAATTTATAATAATCAATCAAATAAATAACATTAAGTATTTCATAATCAAAAATAAAATTAATAGATAATTACAAATTATGTATACATATCTGAGAGAATTATAATAAAAAATTGTCTATTAATTTTTACATTCAATCTTATAACATAATTTTAAGAAAAAATTTATTGAACTTTAATGAAATAATTTCTAATTATATATTACACTGTCATTAATTCTTATATACTCAAGAATTTTAAATAATCAAAGAAAATAATTTAAATCTTAGCTTCTTGTTTAAAATTTATACTTTTAAGTTTTCTAATTTTTCGTTTAAGTTGTTTAGCATTCTTACTTTTTAAAATTTCTTTGACTTTTTGTTTCTATTTAGAATTTATTTTTGATATAATAGTTTTTTTATAGCATAATATAAAACAATGATATATGATTATATTATATACAATTATTTAATAAAAGATAAATAATTATTTAAAATTAATTCTAAATTGAAATTAATAATATATATATATATAGATAGATTGTTTGATAAATGATAAATAATGATTTAAAATTAACTCTAAGAGCAAAATTTTATTTCTTTTCTAACAAATAGCTTACTAATCTTCCTCAAATAATACAATAAAATGCTCTCTTTTCTTACTAAATAATTGACTTATTTTTTACTCTTGGAAGGGAATTAATGCTCTTTCTTAAAAGAAAATAATATTAAGATATTTAAATATATAGGAGGCTATTACATACCACTCCTATGATACAGTAATATGACATTTATTTGGATTTTTTTACAAAGCAATTATATAATCTTGTAATTTTTATTTAATTTTTATGTTTACTTTACTAAGTTTTTGCACATGTTTCATCATTTTCTATAATTTTCATTTAATTTTAAATATTTCAAATCCGATATGTGATCGTAGTTGTACTTTACTACTGTATTTAACCCCGATTTTCCAAACGCATGTTATATTGAATTTTATGTAAGATTTTTATTTATTTTTTAAATTTATTTAATTTAATTTCTATAACTATATTATAAAAATATAATCATTAAAATCAATACATATTATTAATTTTAATATTAAAATTAGTTTTAAATTATAATTTATCATTTGTCAAACGATTATGTATAATATAGTTAGATGTTACTATTTTACATTATATTATAAAAGTTATTATAATAAAAAATTTAAATAAAATATCAAATGTCATATAAGAAACCTTTCAAATAAAAAGTTAAAAAACTTAAAAAGTAAAAATCCTAAACAAGCTAATATTATATAAAAAAAAATTGAACATGAAATTAAAAAAACCTAAAAAGTATAAATTCTAAACAAATTTTAAACAGAAAATTAGACAAACCTAAAAAAATAAAATTTCTAAATAGAAAATTAAGATTTAATTTATTTGCATTGATTGTTTAAAATTTTGAGTACATATGGGCTACCCGCAATGTAAAAGATTACTAATAATTATATCATTCAATTTTAACAATTTTTTTAAAAAAAAATTATGGTATACAATATTAAAGGTATGAATTCATAAACAATTTTTTATTACAACTATCTCATATTTATATATATATAGTTTCAATATTTTTTATTATAAAATACTTCATATTATTTATTTAATTAAAATTACATCACATGAGATTGAATATATAAATGTAATTATTTGTTAATTTTACTTTTAATTATAAAATATTTAATATTATTAGTCTGATTGATTGTCAGACTTTATTTCGTTCAAAATTAATAATTTTTTTTTTGAAATTATGTCATATAAGATTAAAAATATGAGTTAATAGATAATATTTTGTTACAACTATCTTTGTAGATAATTATAAATTTTAAAAATTTTATTTACTTAATAATAACTTTTATGAAATAATAATTGACTATTCAACTAATTAACTCATTCATTAATAAATCAAATGTCAAATTTATTCAGGACTAACATAATCAAAATGCAATAATACTATTCACTATCTCACCATGTTATATTGCAGATTATTTTTCAACATACATTTAGTATTTCATATGAAGAAGTGCAAAAGTAAAAATAAATAATAAATGGTTACGTTTGATGAGCAGTAAGCATAATGCAAGTGGAAGAAGAAAAACTATTTGCACATTCCAAACAAAACTTATGTCTGAGACAAACGCACGCACACAAAACAACATCAAAGATAATTTTACAATTTACACATGAAAAAAGATACGAGAAAAAACACAAGAAATCTTGTAATTATCTCTGCATCTGAAGAAAGGAAAGGGAGAGAGAGAGAAAGAGGGTAGGGCATAATAATATGACCAGCAGCACATCTCTCCTATTAAGATAGCTTGTCCTGTCTAAAAAACCTGCAAATTTTACCTGCGCTTTGCTTCTTTCTCACGTCTTTGCAGTTTTGCAGATTGATAGGTTTGATGGATTCTGAATCACTAACTGTTGCATTCTTTACGCTTAAAAGCCCAGCAATAACTCCAGAAAAGCCTTACTTCTTCTCCCTTCTCACTCTGACTTCCCCCTTCTGATCCCACACAGTACATACATTACGCCCACCTCTATTCCCCAGCCCCCTTCACATATATATTTGTCTCCAACTGCATATATATACATGCATTTTACTTATTTAACATAATTTTATTAATATGATCCAGGCACAACACTTGGGAAGTAAGTTCTGAACCGTTGGACAGAGAAGATCTACTATCTATAGACAAGCAATCTGGTTTAAGAGATACAACGTTTTTCCTACTTTAGGGGGTTAGAGGACCACAACAGTAGTCATATTATTTTAACTCTTGTCATAAAAGTGAAACTCACAGTCATAGAATAAAATTCTACTTCTATATAATGTGCTGAGATCATTATTGATTAAGAATATGCCTCTGTGATCTTAGTTTGAATTCATTAAAAAATAATTATTCATATATCGTTCTGACTGATAAAAAATAAATCTATTTATATTGACAAACAGAAAATATATTAGACTCGTAAATCCTTTACTACATAATACATGTACGTATGATGGTGTTGGAGGCGACGAAAAGAGGATCAATTAGAACTGGCGCCCTAAAAATTCCCAGAAAGATAAGGATGAGAGAAATGGCGATCTCGAGAAAGGTATTGATGGGTTGATAAAAGGAGGAGGAGGCGTTGAATTGGAGGACAACAGACTTCTCTTTTTTCTTTTTTTCTTTTTTTTTCCTCCACTGGGTCCAGGAACTAGTAGCCCCAAATCCAGAAACGATTAAGAGAGAGAGAGGGAAGGACAGTTTAACTTTTCTTGATATGTTGTAAGGAGTGTTGCAGTATATATGTATATGTGCCTCAGCAAAAGAAAGATATGATATTCATAAATTGTGGTGCAATCAGTCTATTTGTGGGGTCGAAGAGAGAAAGAAAAAAGACTGATAAAAAGCGAAGTAGAACCAGCAGAGATGGTCGTGTTTAGTGATGAGAGCTTTGCACTGCTACATTAAAATCACGCATGAATATTTGTAGTAGTAGTATATGATATGATATGTAACATATGAGAAAGAGAGAGAGAGAATTGGAATGAAAAGAATTAGTCAGCAGTCGAAGCAAATAAGGAAATTCCAAAAGCCACCTCTCGGTCAGACTGCATATAAAAATGAATAAGAAATCAAAGTCTCTTCTCATCTTCATGCTGTGTTTATTGTTATACCCTTTTTTCTTGGAGCAAGAAAATGATGGCCGATTTTAAGTGTAATTTCAGACCGTAACCGTAAAATTTTCTGGGTTTTATCTGTGTTTAATTATTCTTGTCTTTTTTTTAAAAAAAAAAGAAAAGAAAAATAGTACGTTGATCATTAGAATCTTTATGTGTGTTGATAGAATTCCATCAAGGCAATTATGCAAATCGGTTTAGGGGCAAAAAAAAAAAGTAATGCCTTACTCCAACAACTTAATATTGATCTGCTAGGACTAAAGTATGAGACATTATGTCTATCAAATATTGTGGATGATAACAGTGAAGGAGGGGGTGGTTGTGAAACAAAAGCTAAAAACCCTCATGAAAGAATAGCTACTTTCTATTGAATCGGATCCAATGAAAACCCAAAAAAGTTTTGGATATTTTTGCAACCATAGAAACGAAAGGTGAGGTGAGGCTGTTTTTAGTAAGCTTTAAAAATAAAAAACCTACATTAATTAAAACCAGCAGATTCACACTTTACCTCTTCTTTTGTATACAATATTTTGTAACAGAGTTTAAACTTAAGCAGCAAAGTAGAGGAAGAAAAGAAATAATGCTCATTTGGTTCACAAAAACTCGACTTTGGCTCATAAAGTATTTGAAAATTTTAATTTATGCATACAAAAGGATTACTAGTTATAGACCTAAATGAAAATCAATTACTCCTTTAATCTCACATAGTAGTCCGGTTTGACTGTCGCGCAAAGATTAAAGAAAAATTTTTTTTTTCTCCAGTTTGTCAATTTTACCTTTCATAAAATTGATGGTTTAGGTCCCACCAACACAAAAAGTTAAATTAAAGATAGCATTATTGACAAAAATAGGTTTGTTTTGTTGCATTCATAGTTTATGAGAAAACAAATATTTTTTTTTTAGAATATCTCTATTTAGCAACCTGAATTATTATTATAAGCCTGGAAGATATAAGAAAAATTTTAATAAATTAAGTGCAATTTAAAGTTGGATATAGATAGATTTTTTAAATCTTTGGCTGAAAAGAATTAGTTGAATAAAATTTGAGTATGTAAATAAGTGGTCCTCAATAACAAAGCAGAAGAAAGGGAAGATGTATTATTTATGTATATTGAGTATAAAGAAGGACTATAAGATGTAGACTTAGGCTATAGAGAATCCTCTTTAAAACTTAAGTAACGTTATATCATTTATTCTTAAGCATAAACAATGGCACAGAATTAGCAACTCCACATGCACATGACTAGAGTTGCTGTTTATCTAATGACGCAACAAATAAATTAAAGGTTTCACCAGCCACACGCTAAATACTCAAGCTCTAAGCCTTATTTAGGTCCCCAAATGCCATGCTAAAAATACTTGTCTAACTTATTGATTTTAGCAGGATCATCTGTATTTATATATATATATATATATATATATATATATATATATATATAATTATTATTAAACCCACCAAATATAAATTACCACGTAGCAACTTAATTAATGAGAGTGTTCTAGCTAAAGAGGACTCCATGTGTAGTTACCTAGCTAGAAACCTTATAATGCCATACCGACAGCAGGCCATGAGGAGAGGGTACCTAATAGAAACCCTACATTAGGATTTTCTATAGATTCATCACATGTTACCTTCTCCTCCTCCTCCTTCATTGATATTCCCAGATGGGTTATCATTCCAAGGAAAATTGTAAGGAAAAGGCATAAGAGGAGGTTGATAAAAACCTCCTCCTTCATTACCGCCCATCCTTCTACGAAACTGATGATGATGACCATGAGGAGCAGCAGCAGGCCTTTGCCTATTATGAGAAGCCATAATTGAACTAGTCCCCGGATTAGGCAATGCATTTGGGATCTCATTGCAGGCGAAGCGGATGAGATCAGCATTAGCAGCATCAAGTTCCTTCTGGAGCCTTTGAACCTGTCTTTGGAGGAATGAAATAGCACCAACACAGCCATAAACTGGATCCCTTACTCGTGCCTCGGCTTCATAGGCAAGAGAGTTCACTGCATCCTCTCTCTGGTGTGGATGGAGCTCATTGAGGAGCTTTGTCACATTACTAGCTCCAAAGATCTTGTGGACATTGGCAAATTTTTGAGGCTCCTCTGGTGGGAAGTACGGTGCAAAAATGCAACCAGGCGTGCATTTCCTCCTTAAGAACTTGCAGGCTGCACAGGGTGAATTGTATGAGCTGGACGATGCCATTTTCTTTTTGTCTCTGAACAAGGAAGGAACCCCACCTCATCAATCTTTTTGTGAGCTTTCTTTCAAATTATATATATATTACACTACTCATCTTCATTTTCCTTTTTGCTTACCCTCCAGTTTTCAAACTATATACCTATGCTTTTTCTTTTCTTGCTCAGTCAGTTTCTTTTGTTTTTTTCTCCTTAATATACATAGTTTCTCAAAGACTCACCAAGACTCCTATAATATATGATTGTGTTGAATATTGAGCAGATGCATCCTAGATTTCCATAAGCTTTCCAAAGTTCAACTATATAGTAACTAATCTTAGTAAAGCTCAACTTCATCTCTTCTTTAATTCTCTTTGTAAGCTCTATTCAAAATATGCTCCCCCAACCCCGCAAAATAAATAAAAGTCTAGCCTCTTGCGTATTCTCTCACAAATACTTTTTTTTTTTTTTTTTTTGGGGGGGGGACGGGGCTGGGGTTAATTAGGTGTCAACTTGGATTCAAAGTTCAAACTCTAGCCTCATGTAATGAGCATATAAATCTTTAAGAATACTGAAATCTAGGAATTAATTGTCATTTTCTTGTTTTTAAGTATCGACCCAACTACCGTAAAATTTGATATTTTCTCTGTCTTGCTTACTTTTATCTTTCTTTGTTTAAGACCACTTTACTCTCACAGCCCAGCAGGGCCTTCTGCATGTCTCCCTCTAATTTGGTTTCAGAATTTGTCTGTTCTTTTGTCCATTGGCATGATTTTTTTTTTTAAAAAAATGAAGGGGGAAGCTCTTCTAAATATTTTATTTTTTTCCTCTTCACACATATTATACACATAGATTATAAGAATTGAACTGCATGATGAGGAATTAAAAGTCACAAATATATATCCTTCTGAAACTAGCTGAACACGGAATCTGAATAGTGCAATTCACCATGATTGTATGTTTTTAATATCTTCATTTTCCTGTTGTAGTACATGAACACAGCAAAGCCCTAAATCATAGGCTTTAAACCAGAGGACTCTAGTGTTCCTTAGCCTTTAGCTTACCCAAAAACAAAAAAAGAAAAAAGAAAATATTATTAGCTTATAGTAAAGGAATAGAGAATAAGCTACATCATGGATATGTTTACCTGTTTATGATCTAGGTTTCTTTGATCAGATGAACAAAAAGAGAAGTACCTTTTTTGTGTTTTCCCTTCAAGAACTAGATGTTCTTTGCTCCTTCCCAAGATAACGTAGCCTTAGGTAATGAAAGGGAGAACTTCACAGATTCAGGACAGTTGAACTCTCAAAGAAGAAACCCTAATTTTAGAAGAGAGAGAATGAAAAAGAAACTTGCAAATTCAGCAACAAAAGGCAATAGGAGAAGAGGAAGGCAAAGCGCATTTAGTGGATGGAGAAGGAATGGAGGCAAAAGACAAAGGCAATAAATGTGAGGTACAATATAAAGAATGACTGTGACGATGCATCTAATAATAATATCACTGATGTGGGGATGTCCCCCATTTTTCATTCCATCATATATACATATATGGCATTTCTTAATATAGTTTTCCAAAGATAAGGAAAGCAAATCACAAATTTGGATTCCTTTAGCGCACAGTTTAATTATATATGTGACATGATGGATCATGTAATTGATATCTAAGCCATTAAATTTGAAGTGAATTGCTCTAACTTCACTTAGCATTAATTTGTATTTGCATCAATAATTGAATACTTAGTTATATCATATTATAACAATTAAAATGTTAGTTGTGAATTTCGGATTCCACAGTGCAGTTTAGTTAGATGAACATCACCGAGCATGTTACTAATTGATCAATAATTAAGATTTTAGTTTAAATTAAAAACAATATATTTTTCTCTTTCTTTTATTATTATTATTATTTTTTGCAACATATGATTTTAGGATTGACTTAATGATAAGAGCATGAAATACGGAAAAGGATAGAAATAATACTAGCTCATATCAAATGAATAATTATATACATCCTGACTTAAGATTTTATTAATTACCTTGAAGCAAGCAAAAGAATCTATTGGCATCCACGACCAATAGTGTACATGAATGTATAATGTGTACGTCAATTAATTTTTTTTTTAAAGAAGCACTACGTACCTCATTTCGAATTTACCCCAATTGGATAATTTTTATCCTCAATTATGAAAGGAAAATCAGGTTATGTCATCTTTTTGTTTTTGGGACTAAATTTCTTTTCTTTTCCTTTTTGGGTGAGCAGCGGACCTCTTTATTTAGACATTCAATTTTTGTAAGAAAAGCAGTTCTATAAGAGAATGTTTAGATTCATTTATCATTAAGAAGTGTCAATTGATTTCTGATAGGGTTAGAGATGGCTCATGGACATTCTTATTATGTGTCTTAATATGTCATTGCCTAATAATTGATTTCTGATATGGTTAGAGATGGCTCATGGACATTCTTATTATGTGTCTTAATATGTCATTGCCTAAGGCCTAAGGACAATTTGCAGAAGTGGTAATTTTGATATTCTTATAATTATAATAAGAGGATATTTTATATGTTATAAAATAAAAATAAAATAAATTATTGTTTTGATATTTTACTTAAAAAATTAAATAATAGATTCAGAAATTTAAAATATCTCATTATTCTTCTATTATATGGATACACTAAATAAAAATATTAAAATCTCAAAACACTTATTTCATAGTAGAATTTTATTTTTCATTTCTTAATATAACTAAACATTATGATCTTTTATTTGAATGTTCATAGCATGTATCCTAATCCTTTCTCAGTTACAAAGTAATCAATTATAAAGTACTCTAATGCTCTTGATTGCGTTGTTGTTAGGATCCATTTAATTTAACTGTTATTAATTATTAGTTGTTGGTAGTTGTTGTTGATTGCTGAAAAATGATTATATTAAATATTTGATAAATTTATTTTTATTTGTAGTTGTTTGTATATATAATTACCGATAAATAAATAAATTAATGTATATATATATAATAATAATAATTTGAGTTTTCAAAAATAAATAATGGGGAACCATGTATTAGACATTTCTTTAAGAAAAAATTATGCATTAAACATATTAATCACTAGTATTATAATAGTTTCATTAGAAAATAGTAAAACAACAAAATAATTAAAAGTAATGGTAGCAAAATGAAAATTATTAACAGATAAATATATTATTATTAATAAATAAACTTAAGAATATATTCTTTTTTTATTTATAAAAATAAAACATATTCATAAAAATTTAAAGTATATTTTTAAATTACGGTTATTGGACAATTTACCAGCTATTAATTATTTATGATATTTAACCAATTTTTATATCTTTCAAAAAGTAAAATCATTTGTTAAAAAAAATTAAATATGTTGCAAAAAGAAAAAACAAACACTCTTACAATGTTGTAATTGTTACAATCAGTTTGCATTACTGAATATGGTACGTAATTACTTTGCTGAAGAAATAAAGTAATTAAATCACTGGCACATGTGAGTAAATGACCATATGATTTTTATTTTTTTTTTTTCCTTTGGTTTGGACGGTCTGGGTAATCCTCAAACCACTTCAGAAATGACTTCATGAGTCGTAGCTATACAGAATTTGAACCTTAAGTATTAAAGAGGGGAGTAAATTCCTTTCCAAATTAAACTAATCCTTGAGGTTACCACAATGATTATTTCAAATATCTGCTAATTATGTGCAAGTGCAACAAATTTTATTTTAGGAAGTTTGATCTTTTAACGCATTAGTTATAGCTCATAGATAATGATATGGCTAACTTACCCTACATTTATGGCATACGGGTGATTGATGCACAATGTTGCCCGGAATTGAACCGAGTCAACCGTTTGTCGGTTTTGAATTGGCATGAAAATGGGAAGGAGTCGGTTTAGTCCCATTTGCTCAATTTGGAGTCCTGAAGCCAAATTGAACCAGCGGGTATGAAAAATTCTTTAGTAGATGAGTCTATCACGTTATTTATAAATAAATTTAATAAAAATATATCATATCAATTGATAATGGTAGAAGTCATGGTTTGTATTGAAGTGAAATTGTTGGTTCTAGTCTGTTTGTGAAGCTTTAAAAAAAATAAAAAAAAGATTGAAATTTTTTATTTCATGTAGTAAATTACTAGTCGAATGCTCATTAAAAGATAAGCAATAACTAATTGGATTCGGGTGATTGATTGAATCATACTGTTCAATTGGATTCGTTTATTTTTGTCATAGTTGGATTCAATTTGATTTTAATTTAAAATTTTAGTTTTTGATGGAGTTGTTTTTCAAAAAATAAATAAATTAATCAAATTAAATTATATAAATTTAAATTGAATCAATTCAAAATATATATAATTTTAATTAAATCAAAATATAATTTTATGAATTTAATTTGATTAAATTACTGAGTATATAATTTTAAATTATTTAGTTTAATTTATCTAATTTTGAAAATTTTTAATTTAACTCAATTTTAAAAATATAAAATTTAATTAATTTTATAAAAATCAAATCAAATAAACTGAAGTTGATTGAACCATCTTCAGTAACTAAGCTATTTGTTTTTTTTTTTTTTCTTTTTGTTCCAGTTGTATGACGCATATATATATATATATATATGTATGTATGTTCCTATTTCACCTTAGCCCCTTTCTACATCATAGGTAAATATAGCATGCTATGCTTGACCACTTTAGTATGCTTTCAATTTCATGCTTCTTGGAGTGAAACATCAGGACATTGCCTTTAATTAATTTCTGAATACGTAGGCTTATCAATAAAACGGTATACTAGTTTTGAAGCATAAAAGAAAATTGAAGTACTACAATTTGAACCTGTAATTAATTAATTAAATTTTAACAATTGTCACTAAATTTGAGATTAACCCTGCAATTAAATTGCTTAAAACTGTTTAAATTTCCGTGGGATTTAAATTCATAAAAAATTGCTTAATTGATTTAAAATCCTAACCCAGTAAGTTTTAATTTGAAAATTGAATTTGCAGCAAGTAAAAGTGGAAGTTCAACAAATTCTATGAACAGGAAATCATTTTGAAGTCAATCATCTCAATGATATTATTGTAGCTACATGAGCAGGTCCCTCAAAGAGGTAGAATGTCTTGGGAAGAAGAACTCTTTAAACTGTGCTTCTTGAGAATCATATATATGTGCTTCTTCCAGTACCAAGTTACAATAATCTAGAGGTAAACAGGATAAATATGGTGGCCCCACGTAGGATCGTAGGGTTCCTATCACGAGTCACCCAATATTAATAAGATGATAGAGCCATGGACATGACAACATGATTGTGACATGCATGGATGGATGAATAATTTTGGAGATATTCAGAGATAGGTAAAGGTCACCCACTCTCCTCCTTCAAACTCGTTAACTAATTTGTTACTCTATTTTCAAAATATAATTCATTTAAAATATTTGTACAATGATTAAAAGATGTATTTAAAATATAGAGAAAATGTTGTATTATCTTTAAAATAATTGTCTCTAATATTTATTATTATTATACATTCCAACTAAAAGTATATATTTTAAATAAAAATATAATAGGTAAACAAAAATAGAGAAAATTTATAAATATTTGTAAAATGATTTATATTTTAAAAGAAAATTTTCAATTTTAAATGACTTATACTTTGAAATGGAGAGAATAATAATATCAATTATAATAACATATGAGTCAGGTGGCATTAATTAAGGTAATGTCAATTTGAATTAAATTGATTTGTCATTTTTTATTTTTTGATTTTTCAAAAATAAAGATAATATTATTTTACCTTTTAAAATACTTTAAATAATATAATAAAGTCAAATTAAGATTAAATTAATTTGAGAGATAATGTGAACCGTGTTAAGGTCGAGTTGTAGTCGGTTGTTTGCTATCATTTATATTTTCTATTTTTAGGTTTTGTTTTCCAAATTCAAAATATTTATTTTTGAAAAACGAGTTAAGAAAATTAGAAAAATTATTTTTTATGCTTTTTTCTGGGTTGTGAAAACATATTTTTCTATTTTAAGGAATGAAATAAGAAAAATAAATATTTTATTTTAAAAACTGAACAATAAAAATAAAAAAGCAGATAAAAAATTGATATCAAATAACTCCTAAAATTTTGAAGTCATTTCAAATCAAGTTCAAATTAATTTTTTAAAATAAAAATGCCAATCATATTTTTTAAATGAGTCAAAACTACCACTTTTAATAAATTTTTGATTGAATGATATTTGAATCATCTCGAATTGAAGGCAAATTCGTTTATTAATAACACAAGCATTTATTAATGCTAGCTATGGGTAGAGCATATATAATAACATATACACTCACTGATACACACATATAAGTGGGGTATTGAATGAGAACGATATATAGTCGTTGGTCCCTTTCATTTCCCCCACCATTCTTTGTTGATTCCATGGATGAGTGTGTCCTCTCCTCTCCGCCTGCCCTCCACCGCTCCTTCTCCGGGACAGGTGTTTTCAAACCCCATGTGTCCGTGTGTTTGTGTAGGCCAATCATTAAGTATGCGAAACTGCTTGAATTGTACCAATCAACATTGGACACTGTTTTTTTCTTTCTAAGTTTTAATTTATTTAAAATATTATAGAAAATATTTTTTCTATAAATTTATCAAACTTAATATATATAAATATATATTCAAATTAATTCGAAAAACATTATATAAAAAAATTTATAAATCTCTTGATTGCATATAATAACAATGTTGGTTTGGGCTCTTTTTGTTTGGTAGAAGTAGCACAATTATATAAATAAAAATTACTTTTAATTTTTCTTAAAATATTTTACTTATTTAATTAATTATTGTAATATTAATAAGTAATTTAATTTATCATCATACAAATAATATTATAATTAAACATCTAATCTATATTGCTGAAAGTAAACGTCAAATTTAATAGTTCTACACTTTAAGAATTTCGAATACATAAAAGTTAATTTAATTTTTTTTGAGAATAAAAGTTAATTTTAATGTTTAGTAATTGGAATATGTCAAAGAATATATATATATATATATATATTCTATTCATATTCTATTCAATAACATTTTTTTTTTAAATCTAAACAAAGTAAAAACATGTAGGGGAATATACCTATCTCCACTTGCATGTACCCAAGATCAGTACATCAAGAATGACCTAAGAAGTGTCAAAAAATGGAAAATAACTACCTCGATAACAAATTAAATTTATCCTGCAACAACTATGGGCGATTGCATAGTGAACTAGTTAATTTTAGCTAATTAATTATGTCATTCTCTCTTGTTGGATATTCACCTAATTAATATGGGTCCTTGTGAGATTATGATCTAGCAAACTAATTATTAAATTGTTTATAAATTTTGCAAGAACATATGTTAACATATGAACTGTACAGCAATCCGCCCTTTCTACCATTATAATATTGTCTTATTCTAATTTTGGAATTAGATTAAGAAAAGTCAATGGCGAAACCAGGGGCTGGAGGGTTTCAGCCCCTTAGTGCTGGTGAGAAATAAAAGTGGGGCTAGATGTAAGGGTTCACCTCTCCCGCCATGTGAGAAAATTTAGGTGGCGCACGAGGATAAAAAAGACCCTCTCTTTATACTTTTTTTTTTCCTTTGGTTTTCACGCTCAAAATTACAGCATTTTGAGTGTGAAAATAAAAAAAAAAATTCACTTAAATTTTCTTTTTTTTCTCATTCAATATTCTCATTTTCTTTCAAAAAAATGTTTAAATTACTCTTCAAAATTTTAGTTTTTTATCAATTTTTTGGACTAAACTATTAAGAATTTAAATAATTTGAATTTTAAATTCAATCAAAAGTGAGTAAGTTCTAATCATTTTTTAAATTTTCTTTATTTTTCATTTTTCACGTACCTTTCATATTTTAATTCATTTAATTTTACACGAAAAATATGACATTCACTTCTTTTTCTTTCATATTTTTTCATTTTTCTCATATCTTCTATATTTTAATTCGCTTAGTTTTACATGAAAAATATGACATTCACTTTTTTTTCTTGCATATTAATTAAAAATTATAAATTGATTGAATCTGAAATAAAAACCCTAATTTAGAAATAGAAATTTTAAATTAAAAATAAATTATGAATTAGGAACAATAATTTAAAAATAAAAAATTTAAGTTAAAAATATATTGTGAATTATGTATTACAAATCCTAATGGATTTGCATGAATTTATTTTGAATTAAAAACTTTGTGAAGTTGTAGTTAGCTAGAAAATATATTGAAAATAATTAATTTATTGAGAAATAAAAAATTCAAATTAAAAGTATATTGTGAATTAGAAACTCTAATTTAGAAACATAAAGTTTAAATTAAAAGTATATTGCAACGAGCAATAGTCATTTTAAATTGTGAATTATGAAATTTAATTTAGAAATAGAAAATTTAAATTGAAATTGAAAACGAGCGAATTTTACAATATTTTCCACAGATGCAAACTCGCATAATACAGTTAGCTCCTTTTAATCGCACGATCAATATCAATAGTTCAAGTTTCAACCAATTGTTATTTTTTACAGCATGAACATTCATACATTTTTATTGATTTTATACTTGTTTTGATATTTTAATTGTTAAATATTTATTTATTGATAACGAAAATTTGTTATATTCAATAGTGAATGAGCATATGTGTCAAGAGACTGCCATTTTCGCACGCCCGCAGGCTTTCTACAAGTTTTCCATGTGGGTCAGCCGTCAGCATATGGATGATGAAGAAGATAATATTAATGATTATAGACTAAAAAAGATAATTGTAGTTAATAATGCCCCCTAATGATTTTAGATTTAGAACTGTGCTCACCAAGATACTAATAAGCGACAAGGCATGTGCATATACAGTGCACGCATGGCTGTATGTCTAGTATATTTGACTATATATAAATTATATGCGTTTTTTAACAATGAAATCTGTTTTAATTAATTTTTCAACAATTATTTCATGAACAAAATTTGCAACGTGGCATGTAGAACTAGGCCATAAAGTTAAATTTGTACCAACTTCTCCTCATATTTTTATCCATGACCAATAATTATAAGATCATCATCGTCCATCATAGATTAGATTATACGATACAAACGCTTATACGCATATCTATCGTGCACAAAAAGCAGAACAAAATAAACGAAAGATATGCATCATCGGTAATCTGTTTCTCCATTCAGCGGGCTCAAAGTTTGAATGAGATTGAGCCTGTTGCCGTCACAAGGGATTGGGCTAAATGATGTTCCGGTAGCTAGTCTTTTGGGCTGTTCACGAGACCCTATGCCCATAGGATTCCAAGAGACTGACAATTTACATATTTTAACATCTCCATATTCGGGAAACAGATTTTCAATCTTATTGAAAGAAAGAACTTTATGTGCCATCACTCACATTGGCAGCTTAGAAATTTTCAGAATTTTGACTTAAAATGTAAGAGCCATGGAAAAGGAGAACAAACCATTGGCCAAGTTGCCCCATCAATGGAACTGTTTACTTCTAGATGTTAGAGAGGTTCTGAACTGTGTCTTCCTTCGAAAGAAAAATAGAATAAACATGATAAATTCCTGAATCACAAATTCAGGAACCGAATTATTGTGACACCTCCCCCTGGTATCAGACCCAGGTTCCATCCTCTATCCCATTAGTTGCCCGTTGGGCGAAAAAGAAATTCGCGAACAGCATCAGAATTTTGGCCCTGATTCTGAAAGGATGGTTTTTCATAACCGGATTGTACAAAAGAGTCAACCTTGAAAGCTGCCCAATTAAATCTAATCCTAAAATCCAAAGGATTGATTCTTTACATCCAAAAATATCAAATTTCAGATGCTGATTATGAATAAAATCTAAGTCCTTGTTGTATAACTGAACCATAGATATCTAGATGCTAAGATTGCAGCTCCATTGTTGATTGGTGTTTCAATGAGGTTAAGCCAAGAATACCTAAAAAGGAAATGTTATTCATAATGAATATGGTCATGATATTTATATTAAGGTTGAGATGATGAGAGTCGAAACTTCAGTGACTGCTGCAAAACCATTGCCTATCACATTGCCAAGTCTCCTCCAGATTCATGGATGAAGATCTCCAGTTTCTGCAACATATCTGGTCAAAACAGGAAATCAGGGAATAATAATCACAAATTGCAGAGTAATAGTTGTCTACCAAAACATCAGTAACTATCAACAGGTCAGTGGTCAGTGAAAACTTATTGTGCCGTCTCTGGACATTGCATCAATATAAATGGATTTTCTTTCATAATGGATCATGAACTACAGAGGCTATAATCATCAGCCCACCTAGCACAAGAGAAGCATGAGGTCATCAAAGACCACTCTCGTGGTGGATTCATAACCATTGCATGTTCCAAGGTTCTCACAACCACACAGATATCAAATTTGTATTTAGAGAACTGCTCAGAAATTAAACTAAAATTATAAATGGATAAACAAAAAAATATGAGCTTAAGTGCAGCCAACAATATTAGAAACCAGAAAAAATTGACTAACCGTAAAAAGAAGAATCTGAAGTGCAGCTCTGCAAGAAAAATAAGCATAACAGAAACAGTAACCATCATCAATTTTTGGTAGAATAATAAGATGATATAGCAGACAGTTTTAAGTATTGCTGTATTGTCACTCTTGATAGAAGCATACAGATCAAAAGAAATTTTCCAAATGACAGTAGCAAATGAATATATAAGCAGGCTGAGCAAATTCATCAGGTGAAAACATATTAGAGAGGAGAAAATACCATCACTTGGGTATTGAGATTGGGTGCTTTTGGTGGTTCTGCAACATTTTCAAATTCACTAAGACAAACAAGGTGCCAATTATGAATCAAGAATCTATAAATGGTATAAGGTTCTATATGTAAAAGCGAGAGTTGCCATGTTCACAACAATGTTAATCAGTGTACCTTCATTTGCCTTTGTGCAAGAGTCAGAGAGGAAAGAGAAGCTGCAAGGTAAGAGATCACAGGGGGCTCTTGAGCCATGACCACTTGTCAGTTCCTCAGTGAACATAATTCAATGCTTTCAGGATCTGATATGGGCTGTACTACAGGTTCATAAGTCCCAACAGGATTCGCATTTTTCATTTCCTCAACAGGTCTGTATCATTCATTCTTTTTAGGCATCAGTTACAATCATCCATATTATCATTTGTGGATATACATTGTCCTTTAGACGCAAGAAAGCAGCATGCGAAAAGGACATCATAATTCATCACCTCTCATGAATGGCCTTTGTGGAGAGTTGCTCAGATGGAGATGCCATATCTGATCCAAATTGGTTGCTTGTAGGTCCAAAATTTCTGACAGCATTCAAGCCTTCCTGGGGTAGAAATTGGCTCCAAACCATTAAATTCAACTAAATGACTAAAACTAAAAGCAATTACTTGTTAGTTATCATAATTGGCCACCTAAAAAGCAATATGAAGAAATAAATCTACCCATCCAACAAATCTTATACGTGTCCATCAAATCCACTACATGAGTGCTCCTCCCTTCATTTGATTCCTATAAAACCTTTCTGATGATTCTGCTTTTGTAAATAGAATTTTAATAACAACATCATCGCAAGTGTTTCATCCAACGATACAAAACTCCTAATTCCTTACTCTAATATAACTACTTCATTAACTCAACTCAATTGAATTAAACCTTAATCCCAAGTTAATCAGAATCAGATATATGGATTTGTTTTTTCCACTTGGGGCGATCTTGGGCCACATAATAAATGGTTTTTTTTTCCCTGTAGTCTCTATTCAACATAGGTATATCGGTGAGTAAATATACAGACACCTTTAAAGAGTTTATGAATGTTCGGAAGATGATTAAAATCGCATGGCAAACTTTTGGACCTGCAAACAATACAAAATCCATATAAATCAATGACAGAGTTAAACTAGAAAAGGAAGTGATAAAACTCCTCAAATTGAACAGGTATGTCCTTAGGAAACTGGAATATGAAGATAAGATATAGATGGGTGCCTTTCATTTGAAGCTTGCCTGGCCAAACCCATCAGTGTAACTTGCAAACACAACTCTGCTGCCTGGAACAGGGCATTCCTCCAGACATGACACTTGAGGCCCATAAAATATCAGCTTCGAAATGCGGTGTTCTCATGTTTCCATAATAATTTTATTTAATTCTCCATCTCAATCAGTAGATATAAAGTGAATGACAAAATTAAATACGCACATAGACTTTGGCTTGAGAAGAGACGATGAAGAGAGGCCCAAGATTAGTATTGTGATCGTTAATGAGATGAAGACGGAGCCTTGAAGAAGAAGAGAGCCATCTGCCATTAGGGCATATCTTCGAGCATCTAGCGGTGAGAAGCTTCAGCGTTTCTCTAGTTGAAGGCAGATGAGGATTCGGATATCGAAAGAACCGACCGTAGTTTATCCATTTTCCCTCTTCGTCTAGGGTTCCTGCCATTTTCGCCCTTCTTTCCTGTTCTTTCGAGTTGGAAGATTATCAAAAGACCACTTCTCGAATGTGTGTTTTCGGAACTGATAACGCTGTCTGGATGGAGAAATTCCAGTGTGTACTCAATTTATCATTATAAACAAAGTCTAATATGTTACGTATGTAATTTTTTACTATAAATTTATATAAAAATATATTGTGTAAATATTTTTTTATTAAATAATTTATCATGAATTCAGTATAAATATCTTTTTTTTTTGAAATATAGTATAAATATCTTTTTATTAAATAGTTTATCATGAATTCAGTATATACATGAATTTATTGTTACGATGAGCACTTTATGCTGATTACAACAATTTAGGGATATAAATGAAAAGTTATATAAAGTTTGATTAAGATAAAAATTGGTTCAGTTTTAATTATTTATTAAATAAACTCTAAAATTATACTAATCACAATTTTTTAATTTAATAAATCAATACATTAATTAGATATATGTAAAAAATAATATATATTGCAATATTGCAATATAAATTTATTATGCAATATCTAATTTTTTATATTTTTCATGTAAATATTAAAAATATATTAAGTTTTTGAAATAAAACAACTTAATTTTTAAATAATTATTAATAATTTAATTTTATTAACAAACTTTAACTTGGTTGAACTTAGATTATCTATTAAAATATTAATTATTTTAAAATATATCATTTTAAAAATTTTGATTCAAGCTCAATATATTTATTTATAAATTGAGTTTGAACAAGTTAATACTCAAATTCTATCTTCACTTATTTACACCTCTATTGTTAAGGAGCTTTATTTAAAAGAAGAGAAAGTGTCATTTCACAAGTCTGATTTACACCTCTGTTGTTAAGGGAGCTTTATTTAAAAGAAGAGAAAGTGTCATTTCACAAGTCTGAGTGCAAATAGAGGTAAGCAAAAATTGGACCAAATAAAAAAAATGATCGAATCGAATTGATTCGGTTCGTTTTGATTTAATTTTTTAATAAAATTGATTTATTTGGTTATAATTTTAAAAAAATTCAGTTTTCGGTTTGATTTTTTGAATAAAAACCCCAAAAACTAAATTAACCGAAATAATAAATAAATCAAATCAATTTGAATCGAACCATATTTAAAATGTATGTAATTTAATTGAAACAAACTGAACCGAACTAAACTTTTTATAAGATCGGTTTGGTTTATATTGAATTAATTTGATTTTTTGAAAAATTTCAGTTCGGTTTGATTATAAGTATAAAAAATTTGATATATTAAAATTTAATAAAAAATCGAATCGAACCTACCAAACCGTCTGTTTGCTCATCCTTAAGTGAAAGTGTCATTTCACAAGTCTAACGGTATATATATCTACCTGTGTGGAAACTTGAAAATTCTACGGAGCCTTGCCATTTGGGATGTACCCTAGAGTAAGAGTAACAATTTGTGTTGTACTAAGATACTTGTATAACATAAAAATATTTAATTTAAATATTTTTTATTTAATTAATTATATCAGAATTTTTAATTTTAATATAAATATATTTATAAAGATGTTTAACCTAAAAATAGATAAAAAAATTAATAATTTTAATTTTTAACTAAAAATTATTAAGAAAATATAAACTAAATATTAAAAATCTAAATAAATATAAAATTGAATTTAAAGATATATATATATATATATATATTTATGTTATATATTATATATTAACTCATTAACTCAATTATATAATCGTGTATAATCATATCTATTACAAATTAAGTGGGTCAACTCGTTTAAATCTAGTTTTTTATCGAATAATAAATAGATCGACTAATTTATAATTCGAACTTATTTATACTAAACTCAAATCTATTTAAATAGATATTGTGTTGTGTCGTGTCAAAAATTGTGAACCCTACCCTCTAGTATCCATCACTAAGTCAACAATAGAGCCAATCAATTGTCATTTTCGTCGGCACACTCCTAGCGTTATAAACTATAAGACATTGTATTTAACTTCGCCCCAAAAGGACAAACACAAGATGGATGACTTTGACCAATGGCGATAAATCCTTTGTGTAAAAGCTCTAAATAATATTACAATAATGTATGTCCTAAAGCCAGTTGTTTCTCAAGTATTTGCATAGAAATACTAACGTTTTTTTAATCAAAATTCTGTCCAACTTAATGCCAAATTTCCAACTTGGCTACCAAGACTTGGAAATTAGAAATACCTGCCCCAGTCACTCCACATTCCCTTCCTGGTAAAAAGTTTGCGAGGCAAAATTGGTACTCGCTCCAAGTTTGAAGCTTTTTGTAACTCTCTAAACCTAGTATCAACAATTTATTCAGCCAAATAAGCTGTAGAACAGCTCAACATTACAGAAATGGCGGATGCTATGGTTATGCCCTTCCTACGGAGATTGGAGTCTCTCTTACTTCAAGAGGCTGAAACCTTCGCTGGCCTCGATGATCAAATTGGAAAAATCAAAGGTTCACTCACAGAGATCAGTGAATTTTTTAGAGACAGAGGCAACACAGGAAGTGATACTGCCTTTTATACTTGGGTCAACCAAATTAAAGATTCAGTTTATGACATGGATGACCAAGTTGATGAGTTCATCATTCAGATGGATAAGCAAATTGGGTCTGAATCTGCTAGGTTGGCGTTGACCGAATGTTTCAGGAATGAATTACAGAAGATAGAATCTTGCCTTGCTGAAACCATCCATAGAATGAGAGAACTCAACATTTCAACAACAATGGAAGAAGAGAAAGAGTGTAACAATGGAGAAGGTTGTATGGAACTCAGTTCAGAAGCTGTTGAAGGAAGGAAGGAAAAGAATGAAGGTAATAAGGAACCAATTCCTGGACCGGAAGAAGATCAGACATTTGCATCTTCCTCTGTTCCGTTCAAATTAAAATACAATAGTTTACCTCATTACCTTCAATCATGCTTGTTGTATTGCTGCATATTCCCTGAGCATTACTGGATCCATAAAGGCAGATTGATCCGTTTGTTGGTAGCCGAAGGTCTGATACAAGACAAAACAGGAAAAATATTGGAGGATGTAGCTGAAGAAAATATAAATGAATTGGTCAGCCAGGGAATGCTTCAAGTGATGGATCAACACCCAGGCGATGGAACTAAATTCACTGTTTCTTCTATTTATCGCACATTCCTTCCCGAAAATTTTGCAACTACCCATGCCGATTCAGAGTTGATCATTTCCCGTACAGCACGCAGAGTTTTAACTTCAGACATGACCAAAATTGGGCAGAATAATCTCCAACCGCGGTCTTTATTCTTGTTTGGGAGTCGAGAACATACTGAAGGAAGCTGGCTTGATTTGACATGGGCAAAGTTTTTACGGGTGTTAGATCTAGAAGATACCAAAATCAAGAGCTTACCAGATGAAGTAGGAGAACTGGTTCACCTGACATATCTTGGCTTGAAACACAGCAACATAAACGAGCTTCCAGCAACACTCGGTAAACTACGAGTACTGCAGACTTTGGATATCAGATGGTGTGGGTTATCAGCGCTATCACCTGATGTCTTAAGTCTTGTAAGACTGAGGCACCTCAAAATGTTCAAGAACATCAATGGTAGTGGGGTGAGGCTACCGGAGGGAATAGGTAGATTAAGAAACCTGTTAACACTCACTGGTGTGCATGCTGGGGCTGGCGTTGCTGAAGAATTAGACAAGTTCAATCAGCTCAGAAGACTGGGAGTGACAGATATTACTGAAGAGAATGCCACGGAGATCTATGCCTCCATAATAAAGATGCAAGATCTCTTTTCCTTATCTTTAGAAGCAAAACATACATTCAACAAGCAGCACCTTGTGCTCTTGGAATCATTCTCAGCTCCACCTCTCATTAGGAAACTTTGCCTGGAAGGTGTCTTAGAAAAATTACCCTGCTGGCTTGGCTCAATGGAAAATCTTACAAAGCTAAGACTAGGTTTCTCTCATTTATCAGAGAACCCAACGTTAGTTCTTCAGCTCCTACCTAACTTAAAAATTTTAACCTTCTGGCAAGCTTATGATGCAAAGCAGTTTGGGAAAGAATTCTGCAAAGCTGGTGGATTTCCCAAGCTTGAGGTTCTCAGTATTGCTTCTCATGTTCTTGAGGAATGGACAGAGCTTGAAGAGGGAGCATTGCCAAGCTTACAGTACCTCCATTTCCACAACTGCTTGAGTCTAAGAATGCTCCCTGAAGGTTTGCAATTTGTCAGTACTTTGAAACAGTTGGATCTGCTGCCTTTGCTTGATGAGCATGCTGAAAGGTTGAAACCTGATGGTGGAGAGGAAAACTACAAGATCAGGCATATTCCAAAGATATCATTCATCCCCATGTCTGTTTTGAGTTCAAAGGTACCTGACCACCCTTGCCACAAAAACCAAGTGACATCTGAAGAGTAAAGTGTGGTTTAGTTGCGTGTTTATGCTACTTTGTACAAATAAGCATCAGTTCTTCCAATGATGAAGAATTCACATAGTTTTTGCATGTTTTTACAAGTTATTAGACATGTATTACATATTGTCTTTCACTGCCGTTTGTTAACATGCATGTATTAATAGATTGTCTTCTCACTACTGTTTTTTATTGATATTGATGTGGGGAAATTTTTAGGCATTAGGTATTTAGAGATTCATGCTGAGTATTGCAAGCTAGCTAATATTTTCATCATTTCTCCGAAACAACATACTAGTATCCTAAACCATGGTCTACCAAGATCCAAATTACCACTTTTATGCAACTTATTTTCACATTATAAGTACAGTATAACCTCTATAAATTAATAGTATTAGGACCACATAAAATCTATTCATTAAAAGAGACATTAATTAATTAATAAATGGATAATTTATTAATTTATAAAGTGTATTTGTAATTCAACAAATATGCATTTAATCAACTAAAAATTCAATGAATTTTGCCAGTCTAATCAATTGAATATAAATTAATCCACTAAATATATAATAAATTAACCGAAAAAATAAATTTATTGTACTCATCTACTCAATTAAATAATATTCATTGCAATTGCATTCATTTAATTAAATATATTCAATGGATTAGATTAAAAATAATATTTATAAGCAAACACAAAATCTTCTTATATTTCATAGTAAATTAATTAAATATTTATGTTGGCTTTTCACTTAAAAATGTCCAAAAATCAACCATGACAGATGAGATGTTTAAAGCATTATGCCAACAGAGTAAAGAGCATCCCACATATTATGATATTAATGGGACCACAATGTTAGATAAAGATTTTCATAAAAAGTATTATTGTATTAATTTATCAAAATTATTAATTTTTCCTATTAGCCCAAGTCAGTACCACAAAAAAATATTATAGAATAGAGGTTATTAATTTATAGAGTTTATACTGTGTTATTCATATGTGAAATCATGACAGAAGTGTGGACACTCGCCCATTACAAAAAGGGATTAGTTGATAAACATCTGAGAAAAATAAGAAAGTAGCTTTATCAATAGAGACACGTACAATGCAATACATTTATCTTGAGATTTCTCTTCTAATGTGGAATAATCAATTGCAAACATACTCCAATTTAAAGAGAAAATACATGCAGAAAGACAAAAGGTTATACAATGTTTATTTTGCTCCTGTTTTGCAAATTCAATTATCATGTTTCCACTAAATAGAGCGCTACGATAGAAGATGTTATTCTGTGGCATTTATCATTAACTGGAGAAGTGCGAGTAAAACCACATGTAGAGGCCCCAAAGAGAATCCAACTAAAAATTCTGAACTAATAATGAGAAATAGCTTTTACCTCTGGATAAAGCTTCCTGGACATGGACTGATTCGAAGATGATCTGATATATTATCCATCTGTCATTTTATAACTTCATTGATTAACTGCAACTACCTCCAATCCAACTCATTCCAGGTACTTTCCTTACTCCAAAGATTGCTATATTATCTCTTGTCTTCTTTACATCATCCCATCTCCCATCACTAGCATAAACATTAGAAAGCATAACTCTATAAGCACCTTTCCTGGGCTCATTATCAAAGAGGTGCTGGGATACAGTTTCTGCCAACTCAGAATTCCCATGAATATTGCAGCATGATAACAGTGCTCCCCAAATTCCAGAATCCACTGGTTGCATCAAGGACAAGATAAAGTTGTATGCCTCTTCCAACTCTCCTGCCATCCCTAAGAGCTTTACGATGTGAACATAATGCTCAGTTTGAGGTGGGATGCAAAAATCATCCATCATTCTCTTGAAAATTTCCTGGCCATCTTTGACAAGGCCAGCATGACAACAGGCACAGAGGAGAGCAGAGAATGTAGATTCATTAGGTTGCAACCCTTTCTCTACCATCTCTTCAAAGAGATTGAAAGCCTGAGCAGCAAGTCCGTGCAAACCAAGACCTGAAATTACTGAATTGTAAGAAACAATATTTCTGTTGGGCATATTCTCAAAGACGCAAATCCCCAATCTCACAAAACCACACTTCAAATACATATCTATAAGAGCGGAAGAAACCATGACATTAGATTCAAATCCATGTCGAATAACATAACCATGTATCTCAGAACCAGGCCCTACATTAGTCGATTGGGCAGCAGCCACCAATACACTAGCAACCAAAATGGGGTCTGCCTTCTTACCTTTCACACACAAATTTCTATAGAAAAACAGCGCTTTGTTATAATCTCCAGACTGAGAATATCCTGTTATCAAAGCAGACCATGCAACTAAATCAGGCTGACATAAACTTATAAAAACGCCATATGCTGAATTCATCCACTTGAACCTCGAATACATGCTTACTAGTGCACCACCTACATAAGCATCATGCTCAAAGCCACATTTCAAGCATAACCCATGAATCCCTTGGCCAATTCCGAGCAGGCTAAAATCCATTAAACCCGAGATAACCCCAACCAAAGTGTACCCATCTGGCTGCTGATTCCCATTTGCTCGCATGCCATTAAACAGTCGCAACCCTTCGCCCCAAAATCCAGAATAACTACAACCAGAAATTAAAGAATTCCACAAAACCAAATCCGCCTCAGCAATCCCATAAAACACCTTCCTAGCTTCAGTAACAAGGCACATTTTTGAATAAGCTGTCACCAGTGCACTACAGGTTACAAAATCCAATCCCAACCCAGAAACAACGACTCTTCCGTGTACAATTCTCAAACCATCCAGATCAAAATTCTCTTGGAACGCTCGTAAAAGACATGCATAGGTGAAGTTATCAGGTTTTATTTCTGTTCTTATCATCTTTGCATACATCGATAGCGATTCATCGAATTTGTCGGCTCGAGCAAAGGCTCGAATGATGGAATTCCAGAGGAAAACACTTGGTTGAGGAGTTTTATCGAACAGATTGAGGGCAGAGCGAAGATCATTGTTCATTGCATATAATCTTAATAGCTTAGTTGCATAAAATGAGTCATGAGAGAGGTAATATCGGGTGATTAATGCGTGTAACTGCCTGGTTATTAATAACGATTGATGGGATTTGGCGAGCTCTAGAAGAAGCGAGGGAAATTGAATCAACATTTAAAATTTGAATGCCTCGAGTTAACGTGCATGTTCAAGTCTTGCGTTGCATATTAGGGAAATCAACCCAGCAAAAGCAACGCATTCTCGTTCACCCTTTTGTTTTATTTTAACCCCCCCTTAAAAATCTAATTTAGATTTTAAGAAAATTCAAAAGAATATTAACAAAATTCTATTTTAATAATTTTTCTTATTTAAAAATTTTATATTTAAAAATTAGTTCTTTCATTTAAAAAAGAAATAATTTGATGAAAATATCAAATTAAACCAAAAGCCATAAGACGTTAAAAGAATTTATTCTACTTAAAATTTTAGATAAAATTACTCTATCAATTTTATAACTTAAATTGACTGTGTATTTATTTTAAATAAATAAATATTTAAGAAAATAAAATCATTTTACTTTATTATAAGTTTATTTTAAACAATAAAATTCTATTAATTTAAATTGTATTTCAAATAATAAAATTATATCACCAAAATAAAATAATTTTATTAATAAAATTCTCTTTTTTTGCATAATTTATTTTAAATCAAACAAAAAATGACAAACACTTTTTATCATTGCTTTGATTTGAATATCATTAACCTAAAATTTTTTATACTAAAAAAACAAAAAAAAAAAAACATTGTGCATCATTGATTATATTCTAGAGTATTTTCAAGACACTTTAATTATAATATTTTTATATATAATTACATAAAAAAATGAACAATATAATTACATGATAGAATGAATAATTTACATATAATATGAAAAATCTTACACATTTTATTTTAATATATAATTTTAAAATAAAAAACTAAATATAAATATTGATAAATTTACATAATAAAACAATGTAATTAAATTATCTTGACGTCGCACTAAAAATCACCCCCATATAAACTCATTTACATCATTTATATCAAAACGACAAAGTGATCCTTACTTCCTAAGAGGTGATAACAGGGGACATGTATGTAATGTAATTAATCTCTGGTTCAGTATCAATTTCTCCTATTTATTTAATGGCAGTCCATTTAGAATAAATCAAACAAAAAAATTTATTTGATAATAAAAATTACAACATTCTTTTATTTAAAATAAATCTAGACTAACATTTATTAGTATTTTATTGCTTTTAAGCTGCTTTTGATTCAGCTCATACTACATGCCCTAGCAGGTGAGCAAGTAGCAGCAAGCTGAAACATCCACTTCCTGGTTGACGCGGAACAAACTCACAAATATAGCCAACTACAATAGGCTCTGTGGAGGAGGTACGCTAGGAACGAACGATATTCCTCGATTTTTTGTTGCGGGTGGTGGATGTAATGGAGTTTGGAATGGTACTGATTTCTTGCACAATTCTGAATCCAAACCATCCTTTGGCTGAGACCATATTCCTGGGGCCATCTTCAAACTCAGAAACTTGCCTTAAACTCTTTCTCCCACCTTTCAGGACATGAAAACATGATAAACATCAGGCAAGAAATAATATTTGAAGCCAGAATATTGAACTTTCGAGGGCCCTATAATTGCTAAAAATCAAATGTACGTCGAGATATTAGAGTTCGATTGTTAAAGACTGAAAATGGAAGGAAAAAACAAGTGACAGAAGGGGGAATAGATTTTTACCAGTAGGAAATATAGTTGCAGAAGTGGCTGAAATATCAACCACCATAAGAGAGTACTTAGAATGCACAGATACCAAGCATTTTGTGCCTCAAACTCATGAACGCTACCACAACATTGCATGGACAAAGCCACACATTCGAAACTGCCTGTCAACACTAAGAATGCCAAGGCGAACTTCCAGCTAGAAGGAGATGCTAAACCCCCTAATAGACCAAGAAAAGCACACCCAGTTGGCCATTTCCCTATGCTTCACAAAAGAATTTTCATTTTATTGCGTAAAGAAATTTAAAATATCCACAATCAGAATATGCCATTTTTATTTATCAACAGAGAATAATTACCTTAAACCCGTGAGAAATGGCAAGCAAAAGATGTTCCAATTAGAAAACAACACGATAGTTCAGCAATCTTAAAAATCATAACTTAGTAAACATCAAGAATAGATCAAACACAATAATTGATTACTAGGGGTGAGTTTTAACTGGAAAATCCAACTCAACCAAATTAATTCGATTTTTCTTTTTTTTTTCTAATTTTGATTGGATTTCGAACATTTAATTCAGTTTGATTTTAATGATTTAATAAACAAATTAATTAAATTGATCAAATTAAATTAAATTGATTTTATCAAAATTAAAAAATTACTACTTATATTAAAATATTAAAAAAATTATCAATTATATTAAAAATATTTGGAAAATATTTTTTAAATAAATAAGTTCAAATCAAGTAAAACTCCAATTGAATCAAATTAAGTCGAATCAATTGATTTGATTCAATTCAGTTTTTATATCAAATTCGATTCTATTTAATTTAATTCAATTTATATTTTTTAAAAATTCAATTATTGATTTTTGCAGGTCAATTTATTTGCTCACCACTGTTCATTATAATGTCGTAATACAAAGTATATATAATTCTTTTGGAGTTCTTGTACACCAAATCCGCTCATAATACATTGGCATCTCTCACTCAAAGAATGTTAGAGATTTATTAGCAACACTTTCTTGTTCTTTATTTTTAATACTTTATATATATATATATATATATATATATATATATATATATATATATATTAGTCACGTGTCATTTTATTTAAAATTATTACATCTAGTGTCGATTAGTACAGATATAAGCTCAAGCACAAAAAAGCATCAACACAGTTCTAACCCTCTTTCCCCAATTTCAATGACACAGCAACACAGATACAACACCAAGTAACTAAAAAGAACACGTACCAGACTAACACCTAAACGGTGCCCACATATCAACATAGAATCTCAGCGACCGGGGAAGGCCCATTTTCCACGCACCAAGATCAAGTAATTCACCAGTAAGAGTAATGGAGCTGTCATCCTTTTCATTTCCCGGGCTCAAAACAAAAAGATCGTTGCCAAAAACCGGACTCATCGCCCTCAAAGTCTCCTCCAACGTTCACCATCTTTCTCCCCCCTTTCCTCAAACACCTTCTCAACGCTATCTACGTGTTCGGATCTTGAAGCTCCGGTACCACACCACTTTGGTTAAACAAGTTCTCAAGAATACCCGAAACCCGTCTTTGAAATTATTATTAGATGATAGTGATAATGCGTTTCCTATGTAAATATAAATCCTATCTTGGTGTTTGTTTTCGAGTTGTTCAAGGCAGAGATACTCTCTCCCGACTGCGATCACAGTTGGGTCCAGCTCCCATCCGTGGACAGTAACTTCCGGGTAGAGTTCAAGAATTATGCAGGCGGCAGAACCCGCCCCGAATCCTAGGATGGCGATGGGTCCCGGGGGAAAAATGTGAGGGAGAGTGGCGAAGACATCGAAGTAGGTGTTGGTGAGGAGTTTGAAGCAGAAGGAGTCTAGAGCAGACGAGATGGCGATCGGCCTTTCTGGAAATTTCTAAAACGCGGATGTAGTTGCGTCTGGACTTGGACTTGGCGATTATTTTGATGTCTTCGTTGGGGATGCCGTCGTCTTGGGTCTTGTTCTGGGGATTGGAGTGGTGGATCTGTTGGGATTTGGATGATTTTGGAGGGGTATTAAGAGAAATTTTGAGCTTTATTGGGCGGGTTTGGCGGGAAATTTGAATTGGGTAGGGAATCAACGTTCGGATTTCTAGGGAGTTCAGCGTAAGTAGCATTGCTCCTTTTTCCTTCCTGTTCGACGGTTCGGCTGCAAGCAATTGACGTGGTGCCATATCGGGGGGAAATGAGAGAACAGAAAACGACGTAGTTTTGGAACAAAAGATGAACTACTAGCATTTAAGATTGCACAGACCAACTAGCCAGAAGGAGAAAAAACTACCATAATTATTATTGTTATTATCCATAATGAAATACTTTTTTTTTTGTGCCAAATATAAGCCATAGTACATACCATCCAATGCCAGCATAGACCTTTCCAAGTGCAAGTACCAAAAGGCGAGAGATTTTTTTTTTTAACCTAAGCTAATTGTATTTTTCTTCATTTAAAAACAGCATAACACGAACAACAAAAATAGTCAAAGAACGTTGGCCAAAAAAAAAAAAAAAAAGAATAGTCGAAGAACATCCATTGCTTCGGCATTACCCTTAATTGTGATGAAAAGCAACACTCCCATAACATGGCTGCAATATCCACTCAGTTATTCAGAATACTGAAATAAGAAGTTTGATTCAATATATCAAGTGTTAACCAGAGAAATAAAAGGTGCAGATATACAAGAGTTAGAGAAATAAGTTTCTATCTGTTGTTCAATTCAAAAACCATAAGACTGTTAAATAGCCCAATACATAACAGAAATTACATGAAAAATCATAACTGAATTCCTAAAAATTGGACAACTTTGACTAGAACTCCAACTGAACTACCAAGAGTAAAATGCAAATATTATTTATCTTAACAGTAACACCCTTGCATTGAAATATTTACAAATCTTACAAATGTTATAATAAAGAGAACAAAATTCACCTTAGAAACCAACGAAAAAGAAAAAAAAAAAAGGTGGTGTACTCATATTTTGTTCGCATGTAACATCTAAGTGGGTTTCTATGACAATAAGGTTACAGCAGCAGGGTTTAACCATTTGCAAGTTTCTACTCTGTGCTTCATCAGAAGTATCAAAAAAAAAAACAATAATTTTGCTTGGAAAATATAACCTCTCTTGCTGAAGGAAGATCTCCAAGTAGAAGATAAGGCGGCACTGTCACAAAACCACAGCTTCATTCATGCACCAAGATCACAAATGCTCTTCTTTCTTGTCTTCTTCCATTTCATCTGATTGATCCCTGGCCAAAATCAGAAAGTAGAGATTAGATAGCACGCAAGAAGTTTTTAACAGGTCAATCTAGCAATTCATATTGACTATTCGATACATGTAATGATTCCTCAGTTTTCCCTTTGTTCTCAAATAATCATGAGAAGGAACAATTAATAAATTTGGTTATACTGAACAATTAATGAAGGTTACATTGTGTATTTCAATTGAAAAATAAAACCCAAAATCAAGTGTTTTGAGACTCAATTTTTCTAATCAAATCGAGTTCTTGCCTCAACTAGGCTTCATCACACCCCATAATATTTATACTTTAATGGACAGACCACATCAAAATCATCAACCAAAAGTGTGATGATTTCACAGATGCAGTTAAGAAAATAGGACTTGAAAGTATCACCTTGTTTCATCTTTTGCCACAGCAAGACCATCATTATTCAAACTTCTAGGTCGAAGCTTTTTGTCCTCATCAGGATCAGATTCATAATCCTCACCATTCCATATGCGTCGTTTAGGTCTTCGATCCATGTCCTCTTCTGCCTGCATCAAATGAATCATCCAAAAAAGACCAAGACAGATCTAGTCAAGAAGTTCTATAAGTGAAAAAAAACTACAGAAACTGTTTGTCATCCTCAGCCAACCTCTTCTGGAACTTCTGTTGTGGCCGGTGTTGTATAAAAAGGTACACTGGGTGCATTAGGCAGTTTAGAAAGTTGATCTAGTAACATGGTCCTGAACAAAGTGTATGTTGAAAAATTGTCAAACAAAATCATAAAAACCAACAGATGACACCAAAAATTAAAAGGACAAAATAAGCCAAAACATATAACAAATTTCTACATGTTATATCTGTGGCTGCCTGGTGCTTGCACACTCTATGTACGAGAGAGTTGTACCATGCTCATCAAATTTACTTTTTAATGTTATGGTTGAAGTTTTCAGAGAAATGTATGTAATCCATGAGCTGTCTGAACAGGAAAAAAATAATGTTTCCCATGTAGCAGGCAGCAAGGAGAATCCCACATCTTGTGACTGTCAAGATAGGCAGCATTTTTAGACCATCCACCAAATAAATCCATTAACTAATGTTTTTTCAAAAGGCAAACTGTATATCATCTCCAGAGAATCTTAAGCCAAAGTAGTAACAGCAAGTTTTCTACAGAAAAAAAAAAAGTGGGACTATACCTGACTGATCCATTTGATTAAATTATCCTCCAAGTAACAATGGCAATGCATTGAGATTTTTAATTTGGACTAGACAATAATACAATTGACCAGGAAATTCAAACAGCAAATGGTTCTAGTCTCACATTGCAGAGTAGCAGTCTCGTTTATTCTCAAAAGGGGACAAATAGCTTCACAAAATCCCTTTTGATCTGCACTAACCAGTTCTCTCTTTCCTGCTACCAACACTTTCTCAAACTCTTTTTTTTAACACTTTCTCTATAAATTAGCCACACGTCCCTCCACTCATAGAGTGAAACTTGCCTATTATAGTAAGTTTATTATTTTAGGAAAATATTCTTATTTTGTTACTCACACTAAAGAGGAGGGAACATTATATACAAAATAAAATTGGAGGAAACAAGTACTAAACATAGAAACAGAAAACAAAATTCGTCACCTCCAAAAAGTTTGAAAAAAGCTTGTAATTTTTTTGTTTTTGGACAGAAAAAATACATTTATAGCAAACCTCTTCCTACTAGTCGGTTACAAAAAAGTTTAACATATGAGTGGAGAGACGTGGCTAATTTATAAAGAAAGTATTAAAAAGAGAGTGTATGAGAAAATGTTGCCAACAACCTCTTCCCATTAGTCGGTTATTTATACAACACATGCTCAATTTCAAAACAAACTTAAACTTCCATATCATCATCTGAAAAAGCTGTCACAGAGACTATCAACCTATAAATAAAAGGGCTAACACATTCTCTGCAGTTCATTCATAACAGTTCCAAGTCTCAGACTCATTCAACATTGACACAAAATCAGCATCCTAGAATTCTTCACGGAGGGTAGATAAGAGTTAGCACTATAATAATATCAAGCGTCGATGACACTCCAGGCTTTATAAGTAGGTAAAATTTCCAAATCCTTGCTCCTTGCCATCTTACAGCTTTAAACTGATCATATCCATTTATGCAAAAATGGACTACAAATCTTTTCACTCTGTTGGATATTTTGCTAAGGCTAATAAGTGTGCTGATGACAGAGAATATGCTCAATCTTCCTTGTCAGTCATTTGAATTAGCTTTTAATAAGATACGTTTTACAAAAATAGAAAGACAGATCAATCTGATGCACAAGTCCTCATGAAGGAATATAAACTAATATAAATTTGCACCAATGCATAAGCACAAAGGATTCTAAACTTTGACCTACAAATTTATACAAGATGCAGTTCTCTCAAACTCGCATGGTTTCTAGTAAAAATTTTAAGTATCAAAGATGTACAAAGTAAACATAGGCATTCACCATGCCTCAACAGTCAAGGAAATAGGTTAATACCATTTCTACACAGTAATTTTGACTACAACTTCAGCAGACATGGCTCTAATAGGAGCAGAAAGCAGAATAAGTTACCTGTCCATAAATTATAGAGTTGTCTGTCGTTTTAAGCCATTGTCATTCACTAAAATGATATTATCTTGCTTTTACAGTAACAAGATCTCATTAAATTGAGATGGTACTTCTTTCAAAATTCTAAGTGTCAATGTTCGAAGTTTTCTACAAATTTGAAATGCAAAGATAAATGTAATATTCACTATAAGCAAATATTCAGAAAACCAAATCACCTTATTCTTTCAATGTCTTTGGATGAATTTAGGTTCTCCATGTTGGATGGTTCAATGTGAAGCGTGTAATCTGGACCAAAGTACTCATAGTATTCATTGTAAGGCAATTTATTATCAGGTTCCACCCCAACTGCAACTGCTGTCTGTGGCAAAGTAATAACAGCCTTCATCAGTTAAAAGAGTTCAACAATTGACATCAGAGAGAATGAGAAAGAGAAACACAGCAGAAGAAAGGGAATGGCAAACCTCATAGCACCAGCAGCGGGCAACATTCCGGATAGTATAACCTCCACCACCTAAGACCATCAGAGGAACATTAAAAGATCTAAGAAAACGAAGGCAATCAGCATGGCCCTTCACAGACAGGTTGAAGCACCCCAACCTATCACCAGACAATGAATCTGCTCCACATTGGAGAACAACAGCATCAGGTTGATAAATCTCCATGACTTTTTGGATGATGGGACGAAACAGACCACGGAAACTTTCATCATCCATCCCATCATTTAGTGGAACGTTCAGGGCATAGTTCTTCCCAAGCCCAGCACCAGTGTCCTTTATGTGTCCCGTTCCAGGAAAGAAATCACCAAATTTATGGAAAGACACTGTCATGACCCTGTCAGTAGTATAGAATGCCTCCTCAACACCATCTCCATGATGGACATCTATATCAACATACAGAACACGCTGCCCAATAAAAATTCAAGTAAATCAAGTAATTGTCACATGTGGCAATTATAGTCCCATATACAAATAAGAGAATAAACAGAGATAAAGAATCAGTTGAACATGTGATAAGGTTCAAAAATATATATAATGAGTATAAAAAACAACATGAGTTACATCAAACACAGAAATCCATAATATATTCTGTCAATGTCAAAATTGAAAATATGAAGATATTACAAACACTTCCACTGTTCATTTGAATCCTACTAAAAGACAAATAAACTTAAAGCATTTCAAGTACATTAATAAAAACACAAAAAATTAATATTCTGTTCCAAGTGACCAATTTCAATGCATAAAAAGTTGATATTGATACCAAAATCAAGCATTTAAAAATATGCATATCAACAAAATCCAAAATACAAAAACAACACAAATGGTAACAAGAAGAAGCAATTTATTACCCTATGAAACTTGAGTAGCTCTAGAATCCCTAACACAATATCATTAACATAACAAAACCCAGACGCCTCACTCTTCTTCGCATGGTGCAAACCACCTGCCCAATTTATCGCAATGTCGGCATCTCCCCTGTTCAACTTCACCGCAGCCCCAATGGAACCTCCAGCCGACGCCTGACAAAACCCGAAAAGTCCATCAAAAACAGGACAATCCTCGCCGACATTAAACCTCTTAAGATGCCGATTATGAGCGGGGTCCGCCAGCGACTCTGGAGACACGGAGGATAGAAACTTTACGTAGTCATCGGAATGGAATTTGCGGATGTCGGCGGGGCCCGCCAGGAAGGGCCGGTTGATCTCCATACGACGGTGAAGATAGTAGTGCACGATTAGATTGTGAGCCATGCGAATTCGGTGGGGCTTCATCGGGTGGCCTTGGCCGTAGTAGTAGTCGCCGATTGTCGGCTCGTAGAAATACGTTACGCGACGCTTCTTGGCGTCCGTGCCGGTCGACGGGAGCGACGCGCCGCTGGGTGTGTCACCCATTGATAAAAGTAAAACCCTAATTTCGTGAAAGTTGAAAAATTAGCTTTTCCTCGTTTACTTGTTTTGCGGTTTCCGTTTTGGGTGCTTAGAAAGACTGAAAGAGAGTGGGGGGACAGGGTGTTTCTTCCACTTCCAGCTGAGGTGAAAGTAAAACTGGATAATTCAATCAAAAGCTGATACCTCGACTTGTCGTTTGTTGATAGTTTTGGATCTGTTGCGTGTTTAACAAAAGAGGAGGCTGTCGAACGGCCTGATAGACTTCCAGCATTTCTAACGATGCTCTTTATTTTATATATATATAAATATATATAAAGTTAAAAAATTTTAAATGGTTTTAATTTTAATTAATTAATTAATTTGGTAGATAAAAATTTACAACATGCAAATTGTCAATATGAATTAAAAGCACGCTCTTTATTTAAAAATATTATTTATATAATAATAAATATTTGTATTAATAAAAGTTAAAATTTTCAACTAAATTTAATAGAATTTTATAAGCATCAACGATTTTAATTTTTTTCTTTTTAATTTTGATTAGCTAATTAATAAAAGTATATAAAAATTTATAATATATTACTTGTCAATAAAAATACAGAGTAAAATTTTACTTTTTAGATGTAGATAGTTGAAATAATTATTTAGTTTATATTTAAAAATAAAAATTCTATTAAACTTTTATTTTATAATAACTTTTATAATAAGTATTTTAAATATATAAAGTCTCTAAGATACATTGAAATGAAAAATCTGAAGAGAGTGTTTAAAACAGCTAAAAGCATGTAGAATAATATAAAAAATGAAATATTGATTAACGTTTTTCTATTTTAATATTTATTAGAAAATTTTAATAAGATTAGGTTTGCATTATATATATATATATATATATATATATATATATATATATATATATATATATATATATATATATATATATATTAATGATTTGAAGGATAATTTAGATATAAATTTTTATTGTAATATATTTTTATTTATTTAATTCATTGAAGGGATTGAACTTTAATAAAAGTAAGAATTAATAATAATTTTATTCAGTTAAAAATATATTATAATCTCCTTATAAGTAAAAGACTATTATTTTAGAGAAAGTGTGTATTTTTACATATATAATTATAAGACTTAAAGCTTTTTTTAAATAAGCGAACTTTGTGTGATAAGATAATTAATCACATTCCATATTTTAAAAATTGATTGTTAAATAATATTTTATTGTTAAGATAAAACATATTTTGTTTTATATAAATTCATATACTTTGAAGGTCATTTTAGATATTAGGATATTTCATTATACAATTTAAAAAATGTATATTTTTATAGGATAAACAAATATATTAAAACACACTAAATACGTGCCATTTTGGTATGAATTATAATTTTTTGGTTCTAATAATTCTTTTCCTGTATAATAACTTAATTAATATATTATAATTTTTATATAATATTAGGTAGAAAATAAGTATTAAACTCTATTATGTGTTTGTGCTTTTATTGTTACATAATGAAACTGATTTTTTTTATATACTTGAAATATTCTAAAAATTATTCAAATTCCATTAAACTGATATTTCTTAAATTTTTTGTTGTGTTGATTTTTATAATTGAATAAAACTCCATCATGCTTCCTTTCCAAAATGGCGAGGCTTCAAAAATATAACATATCCAAATAAATAAAATAATTTTAGAATTTATAAAATTTTGATAAAATACAATTAGATAAAATCGACAGAATGATTGATTTGTCACATAGTAAGAAAGTTTGTTTTTTATTCTTATTTTAAGCAATTAAAGGATTTTTAGAGTGATTGATGCGTTAATCAATTCATGACTACACCTACATAATTAACTTAAAAGATAATTCATATACTTCTCTTCAATTATCATAGACATATTCAATTTTTAAAAATTTTATTATATATTAATTATTGAACTTCATTATTTTTATGACAAAATTAATTAATTTTTTATTTTAATATTTTATTAATTAAAAAATATTATATATTTCATTATGAGTTTTGTATAAAATAAAAAAATATTCTATATTTCATTATGAATTATATATATATAACTAAATCAAATTGCTCTGATAAATTAATAGTATTTATAAAATAAATAATATTTTAAATTATAATTTTTACTTCAATATTTTATATATAATATTGTTATTATTCATTCAGTTTTGTCCATAAAATTATTGTTTGTTTGGAACTGCTCTGTGTTGCGCAGCCCATAGGCAGTTAAAGTTGTGAAGGATATTGCCCAATCTAAAAAGCCTAATATAGTTTTTTTAATCGAAACACCTACTAAAAGTCGGAAGATGGAAAATGCTCGGGCCTAATTGGACTTTGAATGCTTGGGCCGTAGTAACGGCTTGGCCTTGTTATTAACACAGTGAGATCATATTATTTCTTTTTGAGTAATTGAGCTTTTCTTTTAATTCTTATTTGTAAAATAAATTATACTTTAAATTATTAAAATAAAATTGATTTTCAATATAAATAATAGTATTACCTTAATTTAGCTTCAAAATAATAGTTCTGCATTTTTTGCATTTATAAAATTTATTCACTAAATTAAAATTCATGTAATATATCCAATTAGATCGGAAAGAAATCAATCGATGGTATAATATCATTAAACTAAGCAGATCATTTTTACAAACAAGAGACATATAATAATTATAAGAATAAAAAAATCTCAATAACGAAATAATACAAATAAAAATCTAAATAATGATGGACAAAAGAAAAACATCTTAATAATAAGATATAAAGTAAATAAAAAATTAAAAAAAAAATCCTAATAATTTGTTTATTTGTATAGACCAATAGCTTTTAAAGTCTCAACATCTTTGATCTAATTTAAAATTTTTACTAGAAATTATATTATTCACTAGAAAAATTAAAAAACTCAAACGTGCATAATTTCAATTGACCACTGAAATAACATCTGACAAGAAAGAGATTTTTTTTTTGGTTTCAAAGCAAATTCATGCAGAGAATATACAAACAACTTTGGATATTAAATTATTTCTGTAAAGCCATGAATAGGAATGATGAATTTTTTGAAGTCCCCCGCTAAATGATACTATTGGCTATTCATTTTAAATTTATTCGTGTGAACATTGAACATCAATTTTCTTTTCTTTTTTTTTTTTTATTTGATGGGACGATGTGAAAGTCATTTTAACATAAAGAAATTAATTCCAAAATAAAATCATAAAAATATGATAATTAAAGAAATTAATATGAATAAAGTAAAATGATATTCTTATTCTAACACTCTTATAACACTAGTTAAAGCTGTTACTTTTTCTCTCCAGAACGTTTTTTTTTTCCTTTAAAAGCCATCACTAGCTATTTTTAAAATTATTGGTAATCTTTTTTCCTTCTATTTATTTTTTATTATTGATATTTTAATAATACGCATATCTATTTTTGTTATAAAATTTGTCTCTCAAATTTGTAATTAGAATGAAATTTCTACTTAATTAAGATTGAAATTCTTGTTGACTTGATGAACAAGTTTAATTTCTATAAATAAAAATTAATTAGTTTTGCCCTAAAAAAAAGACTCTTTTAAATGGAGACCCAAAAAAAATAATATTTATATTAATAGGGTGAGAAATGCGGATTGATGAGAGTAAATAATCAAGAATAGAGAGTTTCATAAAAAAAATCAAACTCTTAAAAATTGAAAAGTAAAAAAATTTTAAAGAGAAAATATAACCTTTCGTAACGATCTCTCGCATCCAAAGTATGGTATACAACTCTTAATATTATAAATTATCTAATTACGATTTCTAGATTATAGTAAATTAAATGATAGAATATTAGCTCATGAACAAAACTCATGAGAAATGGCGAAAACTACATTAGTTCGTGTATGCTTGTGTTTGATAATTTGTGAGTATGATTTTTCATGTTTATGTATGCCCAATACTTTTAGATTTGATTTTTATTCTCAAATTTATTTCTGCTAATAATCTTGAGATTTTATTTATCGTCTTTACAATGGATATTTTTATTCTTATTTAAGTATATTTATTTTATATTATTTGGTGGTTTAATTTTTAATTGATATTTCAAAATCAAGTGTAAAGTTTAACTTTGGTAATAAATTACGTTTGTTAGTGTTCACAATAATAGTTACCATTTGTTATTGAATATGATTTAATCATTTGAGCAAAGATTGTTGCTTTTATTTTTAGTATTTATAAATTTTTTGGACAAAAATAAATATTTTCATTGCTAATCAGAGGGCAAGATTACATTAACTGAAAGATAAAGATGAAAATCCATATATTAAAACACAAAGTTAATAATTTTTTTCGAAAATATTAGAAATCAACAATGCAGAATAAGGAAATCCAATGGAAGTATGGATTTGCCATGAAATTTTTACTCCTCGAGAAAATCGGGACAAAGTGGCTATAATATATGCAAAAATTAGAAGGGAGACTGCCTTTAACAGTGATATTAACACAAAGAACCCTAGCCATGAATACAAACAGTACCAAGCTCGCATATGGCGCAGAGAATCAAAAATAAGAAGGAAAAAAGGAAAGAACACCAAATCTATGGAACAAAAATCCCAAATAATACCAAATATACCATAAAACAAGAACAAGACTCTGAAGTTTGTTGTTGTACCCTAAGGGCATCTAATTGAATGTCTTTCGTTCAATCTCTTTATTACACCCTTATTCAGGCCGGCAGTATACTGTATTAAATTGACAATTTTTAAATATTTTTTAATAAATTAGTTAATCAAATAAAATGCTTTAAAAGTTTTTTATCAAACAAAAGTTATCGTTGTTTTCACTGCATCAGTAATTTTTGTTTAATTTTTTTAAAATTTTATCTATGAATATTAATTAAATAAAATATTTTAAGTATTGAGTATTTACTCAATATTTAATTACTTTTTAAAAAATAGTAACTTAAAGAGTTAGAAAAATATATATTATTTTTAAAATAATTAATAATTTTTTTATTTTTATAATAATAAAAAAATTTCAAAGTTAATAAATTATTTTTAAAACTAATGATATAATTTTATACAAAATAAATTTATTCTTGTATGGGGTATATTTTATAAATTATTAAAATAAATATGTGATTTGATTGTGGGTCTAAATTATTATACTCTTTAAAATTTAATTCATAGTGAAAAATAGTGTAATAAACGTGAGGATAATAAAATAATGATGTGATTTATAGATTACACTTTAAAAAGTATAAATCATTGTGAATGCTCTAATTAGGTAGCAAACTGTACATTAGGGGATGAAAATCTATAAAAAAAAATGAAATTTTTTATTATTATTTCATAAGAAAATAATATGATATTCCATAAGAAAATAAAATTAAAATTAGTTTGTTCAATTAGCAGAATTCACTAGTTAATTATATATATATATATACACACACACACGTGTGTGTGGTTTTACTGTTCTTGATACGCCTTTCATGTTAAATGAAATATTTCTTAAAAAGGACGTTTGATGTATAATGAGTACACACCAAAATGACAGGGTTTACTCTGATCCATTTAATTGAGATTAATTTTATTAATTATATTTAATCCATTTAAAAAAATTATGTAGTACTTATTTATTATTCACATCTATTTATTATGGATGAATTAAAATGAGTCAATGAATATAAATGAAAATTACCACTTCTATTTTAATTTAGTTGAATAGAGTTCAAAGATAATTTAGCTTCCTAATATTTTAGAGGAAGAACGAAGGAATAGACCTATAAATAAAAATATAATTTGAAATATTAAAAAATATATATTATATATAATTACAATTAATAATTTATATTTATTCATATATATTTTGAATTAACACAATTACAATGATAAAATAAAATTACAGTATTCTAAGATACACAATTTACTATGATTAAGCATTTTAAATTGTGTCATCGTTCTTTTTTATTTACATAAAAAAAAACATTTATAATTGAATCAACATCAAATTTTCCTATGGTATTTTTTTTAATGCAAATGAACAATAAATTTCCAAAAAATTATTATTCATCACTTGTAATATACTAAGAATAACTAAGTAACTTCATGATATTAACTATTTGTGAGATAAATTTTAGATTTTATTGATTTAAGTGCTTTTTTGCACTTTGTTGTTTTTTAAAGTAATAATTGTCGATTTATGAGTTATAGGATTTTTATCTCAAATTAAATTGGTAACGATTGGACTTGGATCATTAAAAAAGATTAATGAGTTAAATTAATTAAATTTAAAATTTTATTTACGAGTTTACTATTTTTTACTAATAAATCCATCTAGTTTTATTTATTAATGCTACTTATATATATATATATATACACACACTTTCAGTGATGAATTTACTGTTATTTTTCTTATTTCTCTCTTTACGTGAAATTATTTTGTATTTCTTGTTTTATGGAGTTGAATCCCCTTTATACGAGTACTCTTTTCTTTTTGAGCATGTGTTCTTCTCTATAGTTATGACTTTTATATATTAGAATGGAAGGTGTCCATAGATTTTGAATTATTTGATTTATTTACTAAATAAACATTATTTTTCAAAGACTATAATAATTACAATGAAAAGCTGCATTAGAAAAAATATTGAGACGTTGAAGAAAGTAAGAAACTATTTTCAATACATTTTAAATAAAATTTTAAAAGATTATTATATAAAATTAGATTCTAAATTTTAATCATATCATTGATTTTAGACGTTGAATACTTATTTCTTTGATGAATTACATTTTCTTATACATATAAAAGAAAAATCATCATCATTAAAGAATTAATATGAACATGAAAAAGAAAAAAAAGAAAGATCACTAAAAGAAATTATAATGGTACTAGTACTATCACCACCACCCTAGAAGATTGATTATATATAGGGGCTACTGAAATAAACAAACTTAATTGGTCAGCCCTTTAAGTCATACACTAGTTATGTCCTAGTTAAAGGCCAAGAAATTTGAAACCTTCGTATTCTGAGAAAAGCCTTAATTTTTGTGTCGGACTGTGCCATAGAGTCTCTTCAGCACCAACTGCGCCAATATAAAGGACATTAGGATTAGAAAAGAAAGGGCATGTGGACCGAAATTGAATAATAAATAAAAATGTTAATAGGATATTTTTATTGGCGTCAAATCACAAATTTGTTTATCAAAGGGGACATGGAGCTTTAATCAGCAGAGTTATCTCTTAGCCCCATATGATTAGACATGGAAGGATTTTTCTTCTCAAGGCACTCTAATTGCAACTTTTGACTTAAAAAGCTAGTGGATTGGGTGCATGGATGGACCATAGTGGTGAGGGGCGGGCCACGGAATCCTCTAATTGTACATCTTAATAGAGGAGTTGACACAGGTTAATAACCCAAAATTTAAGTTAACTATGGCAATTATGTGATACTGATGGGACATATCCCACTCAAAGGGAGGACAATAATGCCATATTGATACATAACCTTTCCTTTATCAAGGTTGATCTTTGCATTTGCATTTTGTAGAATCAAATCAAAGACACTTATTTGACACATCTGAATTTATAATAATTATGTTTTATATATATATATATATTGAGCTCTTGAATATATATATTTTTTTCATATTAAGGACTTTGAAGTAATTAATGTGAAATTTTAAAACATAAAATAAATTATATAGTTTGTTACTAGTAAAATTATCAGTACTAAAAAAATCAATTTCATTTTATCAGTACTAAAAAAATCAATTTCATTTTTTATCTCTAATTTTTTTAAATCGACACCAAAGAAAATACTTATCACTATATCTTATTTATTATGAAAATGCGTAACATAAAAAAAAAAAAAAAGATAACGCTTCAAATCCTCAATGAGTATAAATTAAATGATAAAAGCTGAATATGTAACCACACAAAATTGAAGAGGCTTGAGATGCTTTCTTTTCCCATTCATATTAAAACATATTAAAATTGTCAATATGCCTTTCCAACAATATATATATATGGGAAGAATACATAGCTTCCAAAGTGGAAAGTGATGGTGGCACAGCATGAAGCTTCCATGCCTTGGATGAGTGACCTAATTAAATAAGGAAATGTATCTTGGAGACAGAAATATAAAAATGGATTTGGTTGTCAATGGAGAGAGATGGAAAAAGAAGAGAGTTGAGAGAGGCAAAGGACATAATTATTTGGGGGAAGGATGAAGGAGAAGAAATGGTTTTTCAAAGCTTTACTTTCACTATTATTTTGTGATCATCATCTCTTGAAAAGGAAGCTTTATTGTTGATTGATTGTGACATTATGAATATGACTCATGTCTTTGGAGGAAAAAATTATTTTGTAGTTTCCATGCACTTGACTATCACCTACTCTACTTCTAAACAAAACAATAATACTCCCATTAGTATAATGTCTAATCAAATTAAATTTTTATTTTTACACTAACTCTGCTTATGCTCAAAAAAAAAAAAAATGTGTTCACTCTAATTAAATTTAAAAAAAATTAGAAAATACTTACTTATCAACAAAAATAAAAAGAAAAGTCAATTTTAATGCACTAAATTTACCTCAAATTTGCTAATTTGTTGTCAGATTAAAATTAATTTCAAAGTCTAATTAGACTATAATTTTAGTTCTTAGATTGAGGGTATATTTCACACTACTGTTGTAAAAATCTAATTTTATTATTAAACTGCCACATCCTCAGATTTTGAATTTTTTTTTATTTATTTAAGAAAATTAATCTAATTAATAGTTATTGATAAAATTTTTAAATATTAATTTTTAAAAATTTGTTTTTTACTCATAAAACTTATGTTAAAAACTTATAATTATTTTCTAAATTTTATCTCAAAATCAACAATTGATAATAATAATAATAATTATTATTATTATGCTCAAAAGATGTGCGTTCAATGCACGCACCTAATTAGGTTTAAAAATAATTACTTATAAAGAAGAGGAAAAAATTCAAACCTTAATTCACTGTTTCTCAACAAGTAAAAGTATTGAATTACTCAACATGCGTAGTTTTAGAGATCAGTATATAATTGTACACAGGAGGTGTAATAATATTTTTCATTCCATACCGATTGAATTGTTCATCCTCGTAGACTAGTCTAAATCACACGCATGAAGCATGATACGTGACACTTGTGTCCTAATCACATGCAAATTTAACTTTCATTTTATGATGAAATTATTATGTTAGACTCTATAATATTATAATTAATATAATTTTAAAATATTTAAATAATAATTTTATCATCCTGTATAATTATTAATTTAAATAATTTTGTTTTAATTATAAATAATTAATAAAATTAATTTAACATTTTAAAAAATAAATATTATAATATAAGGACGTATATATCATTATAATATTTAACTCATTTTTGGGTGGCCACAGCCATTGCATACTCAAGTATTAATGATGAAAGTCTACCTTATTTTCTCTTTATATATATATATATATATATATATATAACTGTTGTAGAAAAAATTTTGTTTATACTTAAAAAAAATTAGATAGTATGTCAGCAACAATCAAAATGTGTAACCTAGATTTTGAACTAATAATTATACTTAATCTTTTGACAGTGATTTGTTCGTTGATTGTCCACTGAGGAAAAAAAAGAATTCATTGCACAAAATACATCTAACCGTTGAAAGTAATATATAATGTTTATTATCTAATATACACATGATGTACTTTTTCGTTCTAATATTATAGATCATATTTTCATTTTTAGAAATCTCAAAAAATGTGTCACTTTTTTTATATTTAGATGTTGATTTGATTATAAATTGTCAAATTTACACTTTCATTAATTGTCAAATATATCTACACTAATAATTAAATATTTCTTAATTGTTTTACATTGCAATTTTCTATATATTTTTCTTTTATCGTTTCAATATTTTGTGATTAATGAGATTTTATTAAAAATAAAAAGTCATATTATATATTGTTAATTTTAAATAAATGAAAATAGTTTTTTATTAAATTTTATAAAATTAGTACCCTACAATAAATAGTATAAAATGACAAAGAGCGGATATTAACTAACAAAATTTAATTTTTTTAATTTTTGTGTAAAAAAATAGTTATAATATTGGAACGGCTGAGTACAGGTTATGGAATTTGTCATAGGAGATGTTAGTGTATCTTTTTCTTGCAAACTATGGTTCAAGTGGTAATTACTTAATATTAATATTCGAGAGTTTACCTCGTGTTACAAGCACATTTTAATTCTAAATTTAATAATTTGGTTCTCACTGAAACCGAGTGTAACTAATCTCTCTACTAATTATAGTCTCAGTTAGGAGCTGATTGCAATGCTCTTCTTCTAAACCGTCACCAATTAAAACCTCAAACATATTTGTCATTATTATTGTAAAAAAAAATATTGACTAAATTATAACTTGTTTAAGTTTTAGAGATATATTTATTTATTTATAAAAATTATTTAGTTAATTTATCAAAATAATTCAATTATTTTTTCAAAATTTAATATTAATTAGCTTTTTAAGAAATTAAATTTTGGCTCATAAAATTATATTGAAAAATTCCATACTAATTAAATAAGAGAGGTTTAAGTAATTTTTTGCCCAAAACTTTCTACCATATCCTAGGCTAATGGGTCAACAGGAGAAAGTGAGGGAGAAAAAACAAAGAGTAGAAAAATGAGAGGTGAGAAATAAAGAAAATTTATTTTGTATTTATTAATTAGGTTATGAGTCAATTTGAATTTATAATCTTAAAACATAAAAAAAGTAATCATCTTTTCAATAGTATAAGGATGTAAGATTGGACTCTTGATTTGCTTAATTTTAATAGTATATATATATATATATAAATGTTACTTTCCATTTCCCATTTAGAAGATAAGAAAGTGAAATGGATGGGATATGGAAAGAAAATGACAAAAAATTTTAAAATTACAGTATCATTAATGGATATAAATTGTTAATGAAGATAAATTGAGTGATTTTGAGAGGTGTCTTCTTACTTCATTTTGAAATTGAAAATCTATAATAAGTAAGGGGTTAAAAGGAAAAAAATTGTATTATTTCACATCTAATTTTCATTTTTCATTTTATTATATAGTTTATTTTTTATTTTATTATATAGTTTAACCCTAACTAAAAATATAACTTTGCAATTCTATGAAATTTTAACACCTAAACAAAGTATAATTTATTTTCTTTTCACTTTTCATTATTTATTTTTCTTTTTCTCTTTATCTTTCAAATAAAAGCGTTAATCCGATGAAAATTGGTAATAATTTTATTTATTAAAATTTTTTCATGTTTCTGCTCTATTTTCTTTACAAAATATGATATATCGTATTATATCCGTATAATCTCAATCCTTATATTCAAAATAAATTATTAAGATTTTATCAAATATTAAGTTTCAAATTTCAACAAGATGATGGCTATATATCATATAATTGAATTAATCTTAAATTTCTATTTAAATTTAATAATTGAAACTTTTTGTCATAATTAAGTTTGTTATTAAGATTAATTGTGTATTGAAAAAGAGTTAATTGAGTCTCCAACAAAAGGTTAAGATTTTATAACCATGGGAGCAATTAAATACCGTCAACTATTATTTAACAAAGTTCAAAAATTATTTAATATAGTAGATTTTTTAAAATTTATGGCTAGGTTAATATTTTTTAAATTGAATCAAATAAATTTTTCTATATTAATTTAGCAAATTCATTTGAAATATTTTCTCATAGTCTTGCAATAAATTTAAATTTCAAATAATAAAAAAGTATTTTATATTAAAAACAAACTTATTTTTAATTTTACAATATATATATATATATAGAGAGAGAGAGAGAGAGAGAGAGAGTTTGATAATAGGTGACTACAATGTCGTGTAAAACTGAAAGCACGGTAACGAAACTCGCACACGAGGGTATAAGCGTCGGTGCAGCAAAGCCGGTGGATAATGGGATTTTGTCGCTATTTTATGTACGTGCAAATTAAGGCGACGTTTGTATATGTCCCATTGGTGCATTAATTTGAAATTCCAAGACAGAGTGGTGGTGGTGGTGATCATCGTATTACTATTTCACGGATTTTGGTAGGCAGCCGCTGATGAGACTGAGAGAGTCGACCCCATCACATTTATATACATTGTACCACTACATGTATGCTTCACCACAACTCTCCCTTCCTCCCGCTTTCTTCCCTTCATCCTCGCCACCTCGAAATGTTACCAGATCCTGTCCCACACTTTAATGGAACCCATAAAATGATTGAAGGTTAAATTTGGCGAAGCTGTTCTCTTTAAACAATGTTACTACGATTGTTTACTATCTACATTTACTATGTATATAAGTATATAGATTAAAAAAAAAAAAGATAAAGTTGGATCAGCTGCGAAACTAAACATTATTTTCAAGGAGACTCATTTACTTAAAACTATTAATAATCAGTGGCAACAAAATCGAAGGAGGAGAAGGAGGAGATGAGCAGGGGAAAGGGAGGGAGAACGTTTTATAAGGTCTAAAATTCAATTTAAAAAAATTTTGATGATCAGTGTTATTTTAAAAATATTTTCTTTATTTTTATATATAATTATGAATTTAAATGATTTAATGATGATTAGATATATTTTAATATGTTTAAGAAATTATTTAATGTATATATAAGTATTTTAAAGAGAAATGATTTTATATTAAATAGATTATTATTTTAATTAAGATTATATTATTTATTATGTTTAATGAATATTTTGTATTTAAGAAATTAAATTTTAATGACTATATAATGGTATTTAATATTTTTAAGATGAGTATATATATTTTATGACTAAAGGATTTACACATTTAATTATTTAAGTATGAATTTTATTCAGATTTAAGAAAATTATGAAAATTACTTTAAGTTAATATGAATATATGATTTCAATGTTAATTATATTATGCGAATTAACTATGTTAAGTAAATATTAGAGAAATTTATGAAATTAATTTTAATGTTAATTATAATATGTAAATAAATTATGTGAAATAAATATTTAAAAAATTTAATTAATTTATGTTAAAGATATTAAGTTATTTAATTTATTAAGTTGATTTAATTAAGAATGTTGTGTGAATTGATTTAGTTTAAAGTATTTAATTATGAGAATAAAATTTTTTTATGTGAGAAGAATTTTTATTAATTTTGAGAAATCAAATTATTTATGGGATATATTTTATGTCATGAGAAATAATTAGTTATAGATATTCTATTATTTGATTTAACAAAAATTTAATGTTAATTATTTAACTGAGATATTATACTTATATTTAAAAGAATTAATTTAATTTAATTTATGTATTTTATGAAAATTAATTTAATTATGATAAAAATTAATTTTATATGGTATAGATTTTAATTATGGGAATTTAATTATTATATTGTTATTATTATTATTATTGGCATTATTATTCTTTTGGAAAAAAAAGAAATAAAAGGAATTAAAAAAGAAATAAAATGAAAACAAAGAGAAAACAAAAGCTAAAAAAAGAAAAAGAAAGAAAGTCGGTTGGTCCACACATGCATGATTCAACAAAATGTATAAAGGAAATATGGGTAATTTGCACATAAGGTCATTGAACTAGACCTAATTTTATTATGGTCATATATGTAATTTTATCATTAATATGGTCATTAAAATTTGATTAATGTTTTAGAGAGGTTTAGTGCTTAATTTTTATGGTGAATTAGATGACGTAACAACGTTTTTGTCAATCACTTAAAGTCATCTTAGAAAAGTGGGCCCACACAACCACGTCACAGTGGGACCCACAGCACCAAAAAAACTTCTCATGTGCCATTCTTTCTTCTCTTCTTCTCCTTTTATTTTTTTACCACTTGCCAACAACTTTCTCTCCTCTCCAATCCCATATATTAGTCCCAAATCAGAAACGTTGAATCAAAAATAGAAACCTAATTCGTAACTATCATGGATCGAGCAGTTCCTCCTCTGTGTTGCAAATGCAAACTTCCATCAGTCTTGAAGACTTCTTGGATCATGTTTAATCCCAAAAAAAGATTATATGGTTGCAGGAACTATGAGGTATATAACTATGTTTCCATTTGGGTGAAAAGGGCATCAATTATTGGGAGGATCTTTCAACTTTGCCAACAACATATTGCCCTCCAAGCCCCACCACTTGATACTTGTTACCCCCAGACCATGTAGATGTGTACATGCTATAAAAGTTCTTAATCTTCTTCAATTTCTTTTGAATCTTAGGACAAATAAGTTACTTAAAGTTCATCATGGCTTCCTTATTCATCTTCAGCCTTTTCATTAATTTTGTTCTTATGATCTCTAACACGCTTATCACCCCCTTGTCCCTTGCTTCCAAAATATAACTATTAAAACACTCATAAATGTTATTTAATAACAGGTCATATTTGGAATGGGTCTTGAGATGTGACCTTATCCATAAGCGAGGGTCTTTTTTGCATTTAACCACACATACACAACTTCATTTTTCTTTGCAATTGTCTCTATTACATTTTCAAATTTTTGCACATATGGAGCTTTTACACAATTTCATAATAAGTCCTTTAACTCTTTGCGTCAAAACTCTTTTTTGAAATTTATGTAGAAATGCCTAACACAATTTCTCTTCTTAGAGGTTGGATAGAATTCATCTAATGTTGGAATCAATCCCTGCATATTATAAAACAATAAACATTGGTTAGTTAATCATATATTCCAAATAAGGAGTTAATATAACAAGAAACATTGGAGCAAGAAATTTTTGTTTATCTGATATAAATGTCCAATTCCATAAGTCCCTCTTTATACCAAGATCTTGTCCTAACAAGCATAAAAACCACCCCCATGACTTTTTATTTTCCCTCCTACATACAACCCAAGCTATAGGGAATATGCAATCATTTGCATCAATCCCTACTACCGATAACAATTGATCTCCATACATGACCTTGAGAAAGCAACCATCTACTACAATCAATGGCTGCTACTTGACTTAAAGGCTACTTTCAATGCATACAAACATACATACACTCCTTTGAACACATACACTCCTTTGAACACACGTTCATCTTCCCATAACTCTACAATGCTACCAAAATTTGACTTCAATAATTATAACTTATAATGCCTTAATTTACCAATTTGTTCCTTTTCATCCCCATCAAACAACTTTTGAGCTAATGCCTTAGGCCTCTAAGCATTTGTTCGAGTCAGCTGTATTTGATAATTGTCCTTCATAGTTTGAATAAAACCTTTTAAATTCCAATTGGGATAAGTTCTGAATATCTCTAAGTACTTGTTAGCAAGCCATTCAAAAGTGACCTAAAAGTTCTTGTGGTCCTTAGCATAAGTGTGTGTTAGGTTTCCTGTCTTAATTTGCACTATTTTTTTTTTATCATCATTGATGACACTTGCCTTTAAATGTCACCTACAACCCTTTGTAAAAATTGGAACATACCTAAGTTTGTCATTCAGATCAAACTTAACTTGCCACCTAGACAATATAGACCATTGCCTTAAAACCCTTTTAAATTGATCAAATGATTTAAATTTCATCCCAATAGCCAGATTAAGATTGTGCATATCTCTTTCATCACAAACTTTAGATATTTTATTTTTCTAACATTACTGTCCTCATCACTATCAGTGTCTGATGCACTCATGAGTTCATCATATTGGTTTATAACCAATTCATCCTCATTTGGTTCTCCTATATTCTCATTTGTTAAAGGTTTTTTTAATTTCTCTTTGTTAAAAGTTTTTTTAGTTTCTCTTTGGTATTACCTGTACCTCTCTCAACACCTTTATCCACATACTTCTCAAATAAATCATCATCTCTATCGTCTACGTCATAATCACTATCATGAAATTTTGTTTCAAATTTTCATTTTGATAGTCACTGTCCTCACTATCATCAGTGTGATCAATGTCATTATTAATCTCAACTCTTTACATGTTTTTTCCAGCCCCCATGTTAACAGGTTCATCAGTATTGCACATATATTACTACTGTCCTTTAATGTTTGATCATTTTGTGCTTCCATAGGTAGCTCAAGTGCAATAACATATATATCTATGGTTTAAAATATGTTACATGTAACATTATCTCTAAAACTTCATTATTAGTAGTCAATTCTCTAGGACCCTTGTTATATTATTTCTTTGGCATTTTCCACATAAATTTCAAATCCCCAGTCAACCCACAATCTTCATCATCTGCTTAATATCTATAAATGACAATCTATTGACAATAAGACAATCAAAGTATGAAACTACCCCACCATTGTACCCCCAACCAAATGTACCCCATTATGATGCATAAGAATTGTAAAATATCTATCACTTGTGGCTGCACATGACAATAACAACAAGGATATTCACCAAGCAATTTAATATCAAAACCTAACACAAACCAACCCTTTACAATTTAGTACCATAATAAAATAAAAAATAAAAGGCTTACCATAATATGGAGTTTTTTCACCAGCAGGTCTCTCATTCCAATCCATAGCATAAGTAGTAAGTCTTCTTGATTTCTACAATATTGATAATTTCCCTAATGCGAAACCCTAACTCTTTAAAACCCTAACAATTTCCCTAATTCAAAACCATCACAAAACCCTATCTTCCTTTCTTATATATTAGTCCTTATAATGAACATGAATTAGAATAACTAATCCTATTTAAACATTTTTCCCTTATCAATGAAGTTATTATGAAGATTAGTAGTAGACTAGAAAGAAGTAAGCAAATGACAAAAAATTAGAATGAGAAGAGAAAAAGAAAAAAAGGGGCATGTGAGAGTTTTTGTGGGTGCAGTGGGTTCCATTATGATGTGGCAATGTGGGACCAACTTCCTGAGTTGGCATAAAGGGATTAGGGTTAACGATATCACGTCATTTAATTCACTAAAAAAATTAGGCCCTAAACCTCCCTGAAACATTAATCAAATTTTAATGACTATACTAATGAAAAAATTATTTATATGACCATCATAGAATTTGATCTATAATTCAATGATCGTTTGTGCAAATTACCTAAAGAAACAGTATTAAAGGACCAATGGACATGAGAAGTGGGAGGCTAAAGCTGTATTTTATTAGTTAATCAAAACCACATGGTTTTGTTTCAATCAAAATGATGTCATTTTGATTTAAAAGAAACAATACTCAGAGAAGGGGGCTTTCTTCTTTTTCATCAGACCCCCTCTCTCTATTTTCATCCATTGTTGGCTCTGACACCTTTGCGCAATAAGAGTTTCTCACTTCCTTTCATTCTTCTCGACCGATTCATAGGGAATTTTAGTTCATGCCAACCCCTTGTGATTCTGTCTATGTGTTTAATGATAGTACAATCAATTCAGATGAATAAGATGGTTCTAAGTTAAAATAATTATATCATTTATTGTGTTTATGGACAAACATAGCTTTTTCTTATTTAAATAGATTTAGTGAAAATTTGATATTTGAATTTCATCTTCAAATTTCATTTTTTTTATTTAATTTGTATTTTCTTTTTCAAAAAAATATAATTATCTTTCTTCATTTCTTTTCTTTTTCAAAAAAATATAATTATCTTTCTTCGTTTACTGTGCACTTTAAATTGTTCAATGAAAAAAATTGTCTAAGAAAATATTGATATATAATATAAAATATGAATGATGCTTTGAAAATGTGTAACTTTTAATAAGACTAGTTTTGTGCAGTATTTTAATCAATAAATCAATCAATTAGCTAATTTTTTATTCAACTAGTTAGTTTGATAATAAATAAAAATTAAAAATTATTAAAATAACTTTGGAAAATTAAAAATTAAAAAATATATTTTTATAATAATTAAACATAAAAATTTTGAAGATCATTGGAAACTAAGTTAACTTTTTAGTGGTTTTGTTCTAATTTAATCACTCTGATCGACTGATATCTTTAAATTTTCAAAATATTGATTTTGTGTTTAAGCAAAAAATTTTATTATTATTATTATTGTTGTTATTATATTTTTTCCTTTTATATTCTTTCTTTTTTCTTATCTCTCTTAATTTTTTCTGTGTTATATTCATTTTTCTTGTCTTTATTTTCATCTTTTATCATATTTTTCTTATTATTCATTATTTTTATTTTTTCTTCTTCTCTTTTTATTTTCTTCATTATTTTTTTTTCTTTCTCTTTTTTTTCATTTTTTTGTTTTCTCTATAATTATTTTGTTCCTCTTTTCATTTTATTTTTTATTAGTTTTATCTCTCTCTTTTTTCCTCTATCATTGTTTCTTTCTTCTTCTGTGACATCCCATTTAAATCGTCATTAACTGCTCTAAGTCTATCCATCATTGTTAAAAGACCTTAATTCAATTATCATTTATTTATCATATTTATTTTTCCACAAAATATCTCTTGTTCACAACATAGTCACTATTTACAATAAAGTGTACATGACTAAACCAGCTGGAATACTAATAGATTGCATACTGACCCAACCTCTTTTAGATTGCTAGACAGTAACCTTGAAATATAACTGGACACAGTCTTTAGTCTACTTTTCCTGAAATTAAATGTCATGCAAAAGAGTGAGTTTGCATACTCAGGAAGTAAATGCATAACGATACTTCAATCTCCAATAATATATCAACCATTTTATTATTTATAACTGATCATCAGAGCCATGTACGAAATAACAGTCTTTACTCTTAAATACCACATAAGTTGTCAAAGGTTATTACCACACATGCTGTCATAAATTTCTGCCACATAGGCTATAGATATTAATGCCACAAAGGCTTTCAATTTTAGTTACCACATAGGCTAGAAATATTATTGTCACACAAGTTATAGATCTCATTGCCACACAGGCTATCGAATGTTACTGTCACACAGGCTATCAAATATTATTGCCACACAGGCTATTACATGTTATCGCCACACAGGCTGTCAAATATTATCGCCACACAGGCTATTGAATATTTGTACTTGCCAACAACATCAAGTATTAGCTTTTCAACCAATCAACTATAAATCCAACAAAATTTAATCAATATAATAACTAATAATAACACCCGTAACTTTGAAATCTCATAACACCACATACTCCCATTTTTCCAGTCATAATTTATCAATATCTCATGAAAATAAATAAATTAAGAATATAACAATCTTTCATCTATGTAGACCACAATATCATCGCATTAAACAACATTTCATTCCATTGAAGTATATGACAGTTAACCCATCACACCTATAGTACCATTAGCTATTTACTTACTTCCTCCTTCACGCTTATTTAGCCGTGGATGGTGCTGGCTTGTTCCCACTATTATCCTCAATGCCTCTAGGACCTATTTCAATACACCAAATCAATTCATGATGATAAAGTAAGATTTTCATCTTGTTATGCAACTATGGCATGATAACATTTTTATGCATATTTTTCTTATATGGCAGCCTGAGCTTGCTATACTCTCACAACAATAACTCCATATATACTCATCCAATTTACTTGATTATTTTTTTTCAAACAAACTAGACATATAAACACATAACATATTCAAATTTCA